>PVKN010003553.1:0-17987 GCA_004027915.1 Capromys pilorides
CTACCATGTTCCCTAGGCTGGTCTCGAATTCCTGGACTCAAGTTATCCTCCTGCCTCAGCCTCCAAAATAGTGAGACTGCAGGTGTGTGCCATTGCTCCTACTCAATATGGTATTAGTAGAACAAGCCAGGGCAATAAGCCAAGAAAAGAAATACAGAGTTTGTAGATTGGAATGGAGTAATTAAAACTACTGATATTCACAGAATGCTCAACTATCTCTATTGAAAATCCCAAGCAATCTACAAAGAGCTATAAATAAATTTTTCAGGTTTTCAATATGCAATTATACTTGTAGGTATTAGCCAAACAATTGTAAATTGAAAAATACCATTTAGAACCAAAGACAATGTGATGCTTAGCTATAACACTATCGAACATCCATAAGATATTGGTACTAGAAATAACTCAATAAAATCTAGAAAGATCTTAATAAACCAAGAGGCACACCATGTTTACAAAGCAGAAGGTTAGGTGTAGGTAAAGTATCAGTACCCCCTAGTTAACTTGCAAACGTCACATACCAGTCAAAATCATAGCAAAACTAATACAAATGTTAATTCTAAAATGTACATATAAAAGGAAACTAAGCCAAAAGAATAAAATTGGAAAATTCGTAGTGCCCAGAGTAAAGACTTACTGTAAGTCTACAGCAAGCAAGACAGGGCAGAATTGGCAACAAGATAGGTAGACACGTGAATCAAAGCAAGACAGAATAGAGGAGTTCAACTCAAACAGATAAAAAGTAGATGTAAATCCACATAAATATGGTCAATAGATTTTTGACAGAGGCACAAGATCAGTTCCATGGGATTAAGGATACTCTTTAGAAAAAGCATCGCTGGAACGTTGGATCTTTACCCACAAAAGTTTGTGAACTCAGCTTTGCAGCCAGTGGCACGAAATATACATATATCCTAAGATCATGGGTCTAAATGTGAAATGTAGTAGTAAAAGTTTCAGAAAAAAAAAAAATACAGAAGGAAATCATGATGAGCTTAGCTAGACACAACACAAAATCCACAATTTGCAAAAATGAAATACTGATAAGTTAGACTTCGTTAGAACTATAAACTTTCGTAATGCCATTAAATAAAAAGACAAACTACTTTAGAAAGGGCCAAAACCTACAAAATGTGTATCCAGCAAAGAACTTGTGTCTAAGCTCAGCAGACTAAGCGCCTGCTTTGGCAAGTGCAAGGACCAGGGTTCCATCCTGGTCCCAAATGCTGTGCCCCCTGGGGCTCCCTCAGCCAGTCACAGACAGAGTCCGGGCATAGGGTAGTTGATACATTGATGCTTTGTATCAACTTGAGGAAGCTTGGCTGGATCGGCTGGGCAGGCTCTGGGCTGTACAGGGCCTGCCCTGGGACGTGATTGGTCCCACCCTGGGGAGTGATTGGTTCCGCCCTAGGGCCAGATGGGCCACCCCAGAGTGACGCAGCACAAGAAGTATATAAAAGGAGTTGAGGCGGACTTTGCAAGGCCCTGCCCCGCCCTGCTTCCTTGGAGAAGTCCTGGCCTTTGGAGGAGCCACTTCGGAGTAGCTCGGGTCTTCACAGTGCATGCCGGCACAGAATTTGCAAGACAGAGGCTCCACGGTTGTCACAGTTGCTCCTCCTCCTCTGCTCTGCATTATTTTCTGCCGCCAAGAACTGCCGTTGTTTGCCTTGGAGCCAGCGGAGTATGAACTAAAACCCCCACAAACTGTGAGCTAAATAAACCTTTCCTTCCTTCATTTGAGTGGCGGATATTGGTCCCAGCAAGGAGTAAAAAGTAGGTAAGACACGTGGTGGCGCACACCTGTAACCCCGGCACTGGGGAGGCTGTCTGAGCTGCATAGCAAGACCCTGTACCAAATATATAAAGGGGCGGGGAGGAGGGGAAGAATGCTCAATATCATCAGTCTCTAGGAAAATTCTATTTAAAACCACAATGAGTGGGCTGGGGAGATAGCTCAGTGGAATAAGTGCTTGCCTGGCAAGTGCAAGGTCTTGAGTTCAATCCCCGGTACCATAAAAAAAATGAGATATTGCTATATACTCTTAGAATATCTAAAAGTTAAGCTGATCATACTAAGTGTTGACAAAGAAGCACAAGAAATGGAACTTTCATATGCGGCTCATGGGAATGTAAATGTACATAACAATTTTAGGAAATATGTTGACTTTTGTAAAAGGTTAACTATATACATGGTAGATGATCTGGTCATTTGATTCCTAGGTATTTATTCAAGGAAATATTAAAGCTTGTCCCACAGGAAGCATTAGCCAAATACCCATGGTACGTTTATTTGTAATAACCACAAACAAGAGACAACTTACAGATTCACCAACAGATAAAAAAGATGAACAAATTGTGGTATATCCAATACCAAAGAATATTATATAACAAAAAATATTATATAGAGAGAAGAGAGAGAGACTGTAGAACCTTAAAATAATTCTGCTGTGTGAGAGATGCCAGAAAAAGTGATCACTAAATAATTCCGTTTATATGAAACTGCTCAGTGCTGGAGCTGTCAGTTGCTCAGCCCATGATGTGTGCCCTAGTGCCATAGAATTAACTTTAAATTTTCCTTTATTTACATAACTTTGAATTTCAAAACTACAGGCAATGTTTTTCTCATTGAGCAACTTTCTTGCTTGGGTAGAACGGTACTTCCTTTATTTACTGCAGCCTGTGGTGTCATTAGCGTGTGGCTTGTGAGCCAGGTGTACCTGATTATTTCTGGCAGGGGCGCCCCTCAGCAAACAGTGGGGTCACGTCCAATAAGCGTGGGGTCAGGATGCAGTGAACGCCACCACTTGGGAACATGAGTTCTTTACTCTCAGGAGCGTGTGGCCACCTCAGAACCCTGCAGCTCACTGGCGCTGCCCCGTATCCAGAAGGAGCAACAGGTGTTGTATATTTCTAGCCCAGGAAAAGATCAAAATTCAACACTAAAAGTTTGGTTTTTACTGAGTGTGTTTATTCCTTTTCTACCGGGACGCAGTTGAAAAGTCGTTAAGTTGAACCATTACAGGTCAAAAACCATCCCTAAGCTGGGCTGCATGCCTGCAATTCCAACACTCAGGGAGGCTGAGCATGAGGATCACAAATTCACATCCTCCCAGGGCAACTTAGGGAGAAGGTATTGAAATAAAAAATAAAAAGGGCTCAGAACAAAAGCCCTGGCTTGACTCCTCAGTCCCACAAAAGAACCATCTATGTCACAGTAGGTGATATCAATGAACCGACTCAATCTGAATGATGTTTTCATATGTACCATAAGGATCCAGGGGCAGGGAATGGAGTTCAGTGGCACAGTGCCTGCCTGGAAAGTGTGAGGTCTTGGGTTCAATTTCCAGTACCAAAAAAAAGCAAGCAATTACATAGGAATTCAGAACTGTGTATATTGGGGTATTTTCATGTAGGTAGCGCTGATCATAGTGATGTATAAACTGTAATTGGCCAGAAAATTGCAATGTTCTTATTTTCCTTATGATATGAGCTATTTTTTTTTTTTTTTTAGTTTAAAAGTAAGCAAACAAATTTTAGCTTTTGAGGGCCATCCAAATAGCTCAGCGGATTAAAGCGCCTGCAAGCAGGCACAGGGGCCAAGGGTTCAGTCCCCAGGCCTGCTGTGCCAGTCCCACCCCATGGGCCCTCTGAGGCAGCAATTGAGATTGGATGTGGTGGTGTGCGCCTGTAATCCCAGCTCTTGGGAGGCTGTAAACAGGTGGATCACTATGAGTCCGATCTAGTAGTGAGACTCTGAACATCCAGTAGACCCTCCCTAAAATACAAAAAATAAAAAATGACAAATTTTAGCTTTTGTACCATGACATACTTTTACATCAAGTGGAGATACAGGAGCTATGGTCAAGGTGGAGAAAGAAAGAGAGAAAGAAAAGAAAAGAAAAGAAAGATTGAAGGAACATATATTGCAAATTCCACAAAGGCTCACAAGAAGACTGTGGTAGAGCAAGGCAAAGCAAAGCAAAATCTGGTTTGTGTAAAATACTTTAAAATAATAAGCTGGATAATATTAGGAGACGTTTCTGGCCAACACATAATCCATTTAATAAAAAATTTCCTCTATTTCTATGGCCGAAATAGAAATGGCATATCTGTCAACTAAAATCACAATTTTAAAAAATTCTATAAACAATTTGTACCAGGATTTGTGCTTGTATCTTGAGCCAACTATAAAATAGCTTGAGTTTTGACAGAAAACATTGAAGTTATTTTATGCAGTTAAACAATAGAAGAGAACATTTCAGTGGTGGAAATTTTGTTAGAAAATTATGAGAAGGGCAGGCAAGATAGCTCAGCAGACAAGCACAGGGATCAGGCTTCAGTCCCCCGCAGCACAGGCCACAGCTGGCCCTGCCCCCAGGCGCACTGAACCAGCCACCAAGATGGGGCGTCATGGCCCACGCCTATAATCCCAGTGCTGGGGAGGCTGAAAACAGGCGGATCACTATGAGTTCGATCTAGCAGTGAGACCCTGAACCTTCTGTAGACCCTTCCCTAAAATACAAAAAAAAAAAAAAAAAAGTTCACATCTGTGAAAGAAAACGTTCAACCCAGTATGAAAAAACAATTAGTTTATACATAAAAGAGAACAAGATGGTGTACAGTCTACGTTCTTTACCACTACTGGGCGGTGGCGTCGCAGAAGCGATTTCCAGTGTATCCCTGGGCATCGAGTCCCTCACAGTCTCTCACCTTGATGAGAAGCTGCCTGGCACTCAGTGATCAAAGATGAAAAATGGCCAAATGACTTAGATTCACCCGCCAGTACCACACATTGCCTCAAGGAAAGGAAAAGCTTATTTATTCCCTAGTTATTCAGGCTTGAAAATTTATATTGAAACCAAAGCATTTTGTGACACAATGGCTATTTTACATGGTTTTTTTCTAACATGAATTAATGTGTAGACAACTTTAATTATACCCAGCAGAGTTAGGTAGGAAAAATTCCTTTGTTGAGATTGATAAATTTAAGATTGGTTCTCAATTTGTGTGATGCCTTTGTAAATGTAATATTACTATTACTAAGCTGGCACAAAAATGAATGAGGAAATTTAAATTGTACAAAAGTAGTTTGAAGCTGATTGCCTCAAGTCAAATCAGTTCCTCTCTAAAAGATAACCAGTAGCAGTGCTGTGCATGAGGGTCCCGAAGAAAAATATTTGCTTGGTGCTCAATTCAGTTGTCAGAAAAGTTTTTTTTTTTCTTGTGCCTGATAGCAAACTCAAGACCTTGTCCTTGTCGGGCAAATGCTGTGCCATCGAGCTATATCCCTGGCCAGAGAAGGTTTAAATTGAGTATGTGAATGTGCTGCTTCAATTTGAATCTCATAAAATCTAAAAGTGCATAAAACACCTCTGATGACAATGTATGTTTAGAGCAGAGGCATGTTTTAATCATAAATAGTACACTTGTCTTTGAAGAGAAAGAATATTGATTAAAAAAAAGTTAAGATCCTGCATGTATAAATATTTATGTTGATTATATGTTGGAATAATATTCTGGTTATGTGACAGATTAAATATGTCATAAATTCTGATTTCATTTTCCTGCTTGCTATACCTGCTGAAAGTTTAAAATCACCAGGTGTGGTGGTCCATGCCTGTAATCCCAGGACTCAGGAGGCTCAGGTAGGAGGATGGCTGCAATTAGAGGCCAGTCCTGGCTACAGAGTGAGTTCAAGTCCAGCCTGAATAGCATAATGAAATTCTGTCTCAAAAAGGCAATAAATAAATAAATAAAATCACGTGTGCAACTCTTAGCGTGTGTCTATTGACCAGTAGTACTTTAGAAAATGCAAGCGAATTCATTGGATTAAAGTAAACCAGTTATTCCTGGGGAAAGTGGTCAAGAAGCAATAGCATTAGTGAATAATAAAGAATCATAGTTGGAAGCTTTGGGCTATCATGCATGTGCTCAGTCTCTTCATCATGTGATACATACATACGTCAACGCTCATGGAATTATACAGTTTAGATGTGTAGCTTGTTATGTTTCAATTATTTCTGAATAAAGCTGTAACTTTAAAGCTCTAATTTCCTCTCTTTTTTTATGTACTTGGTGCAGGGTCTCACTATACACCTCAGACTTGTAGTGATCCTCCTGTCTCAGCCTCCCCAGCACTAGGATTACAAGCGTGCACCACAATGCCTGGTCTCAGTGACAGGCTCAGTGCACCCAGGCATGGGCTGGCATGGCATGTGGTGCCAGTGATCTAACCTTTCTTTCTTTCTTTCTTTCTTTATTTATTTTTTTTGAGATAGTGTCTCACAATGTAGTTCAGACTGAGCTTGAACTCACTATGGCGCCCTGGCTGGCCTTGAATTCAGGATGATCTTGGCCTCCCAAGTGCTGGGATTAGAGGTTTTTGGAATTAGACACTTAACCAGTTTCTTAATGGTTTAAACCAGTAGTTCCCCTATGGTCCAGGCCTGTTACTTCTGGACAAGTATCCAAGAGCAATGAAAGTACACGCCTACCCAGAGCCTTGCTTGCAAATGAATACAGTAGTTTATTGCATAGGTTTTTTGTTTGCTTGTTTGTTTCAGAACCGAGGATTGAACTCCGGACCTTGTGCTTGCCAGGTAGGTGCTTATGCCGCTTAGCTGTCTCCCTGGCCCTACAACCACAGTTTGAAAGTGGACAGAACGTGAAGTATGTGAAGATGTGCCTGAGCCAGGCCTGGTGGCTCACGCCTACATCTCCAACATTTGGGAGGCCGAGGCAGAAGGATACTTGGAAGTTCAAGGTCAGCCTGGGCTCCTAGTGAGCTCAAGGCCATCTTGAACTACATAGTGGGAGCCTTTCCCCCAGAAACAACAAAACAGAACAAAGCCATGAGTGGAAAAGTGTGTCACATCTGCACCATGCATTACTCCTGACCCACAGAAGAGAGCCAGGCCCTGATCTACACATGACGAGCTTTCAAAAACTCTGTCGCAATGTCAGATGGAAGGAGGGAACACAATGAAGGCAGGCCCACGCCGCTGCGGGCACCATGACCCGTGGTGACCAGCGTGAGCTCGCCCGCCAGAAGAATGTGAGAAGGCAGAGCCACTTGTTTGAGGGCAAGCGCGGAGGCGGTGGGCTTTCTGCCGCCACCCGCAAGCAGAGTGCCCCCTGAGCTCTACCCCAGGGACTCGGAGGTCAGGCAGCATAAGCAGAAAAGGCAACCGAGAAGGAGGAACCCCAGCGGCTTTGTGGCTTTGTGTCCTTTTGCCCTTCGCCTGCGTGCCTGGAGCCAGGCCCACCGTGCTCGCGTCTCCTCCTCTAGGTCCCAGCACCGATGGCAGTCACCCCTGCGCCCTGAGACCCCCCCCCTTGGCCCTGAGTTGCAGTGGGTCCTTCTCTGCTTCCTTCCCCTCAGGTACTCTGTCGTCCCCTGGGCCACTCCTGGGGGTAAGGAGGTTACCCTTTCCCAGTGTTTTTTATTCCTGTGGGGCAAACCCCAAAGTATTCAAAGTAGCTTTATAAAAACAAACAACAATAACAGAACCACTCTGTTACTGGAGAATAACACAGCATGGTAAAGTACTTCAAAATTCCACCTATTAAAAACAAAAGGCAAAAATGTCAGGAGCAATTTTCTTTGCACCAGAAGAAGTTAACCAAAAAGCTCTGACTTAGAAAAGCAGCTCCTTGCTAGTAGGAACGGCCGGCTTTTCCTGGTCTAGGCGACCTCTGTCCTGTCCTCTTCCATTCACATCAATGACAATTTTGAAAATAACAGCCACACTCCCAGTGTCACAGGGAGCCGAGGGGGCCCTGTGGAATGAGAAGTGGAGTTCACTGCGTGGTCCAGCTGGTGGTTCCCCACAAGACCAGCGCAGAGCCCTCACGGCTGTTTTGGCTCAGGAGCACCCAGGTGCTGGAGCCTCTGCCCATCCTTGGAGGCCGTGCGGTTAGCCAAGCACTCAGAAGCAAAGGTTGTCATTGCTGCTGCCCGAGAGCACCGGGGTGAGTAACAGTGTACCAAAAAGCTTGACGAAAAGGACTGGGAACGAGATGCCCAAAAGGGTTTGAAAGCTCTGATGTACGCCTATGAATCCTGGAGACAGTACACATGCATGAGGCATGCTCAGGGGACACCTGAGAGGTCGCCAGACTCCCACCTCTGCCTCACCTGGACGCTGTGTATGAGCAGGAAGTGAAGGCTGATGTCCAGTAATTAGCTGCTGGGCTGGGTGGTGAGGTGTACCCAACATGCACACAGGGCCCCTCAGCAAAGACGGGAAACTTTTGTGGGTTTTTTCACACTGAGAATTGAACCCAGGGCCTGTTCACTGGGCTACACGTCCAGTCATTTTTAACTTTTATTCTGGAGACAGAATCTTACAAAGTCGGTAAGTTGCCTGGGTTGGGTTTGAACTTGTCGCCATCCTGCCTCAGCCTCCCGGAGGGTTGAGATTTTAGGCGTGCACCACCATGCTCAGCTTGGGAGATTTTTTAATTCCTGAAAGGTTCAGAGATATCTCTGTATGGTCACAGTTGGCCCCCCAAGCTAAAGGAGCAGAGATTAGTGGCCATGTGTGACAAAGAATGCAGAATTTATAGAATTCATTCAAAAAAGTCATTGGACAAACCAGCAATGGCAATGGTAAGCAAAACAATGACAAAACCTGGGGTTGAAAGGGGGCATATGGTTCCTAGCATTGTTTGTTGTCATATTCAAAATTCAAAATATCTGGTTTTGGTTTTTTTTGTTTTTGTTTTTTTTGTTGTTGTGTTTTTTTTTTGTCTTTTTGAGACAGGGTCTCGCTATGCAGTTCAGGCTGGCCTAGAGCTCACTTTTGTAGCCCAGGCTGGTCTTGAATTCACATCGATCCTCCTGCCTCAGCTTCCCAAGTGCTGGGATTACAGGCATGTGCCACCATGTCCGGTTAATATCTGGTTTTCAACAAAAAATTATGAGGCAGTTAAAGGAGCAGAAAAATATGGCTGCTGTATGGGGCAAGGGGATAAGCAACAGACATGCTCCTGAGGACAAGCAGACATTGGATTTTCTGGACAGACTATAAATCAGTTCCTTGAATATGTGCAAAGAGCTAACATAACCATGTCCACAGAACTCAAAGAAAGCAGGGACTAACATCTCACCTAATAGAGAACATCTATAAGGGGCTGTGTGTCAGTCAGTTTTCATTGCTGTAGCAAAAAGCTTGAAATAACCTAAAAGGCAATGATTTATTTTGGCTCACAGTTTCACAAGTTTTGATCTCCTGGCCTGTTAGGACCTGGTGGGATGGGGGGAGGTGCCTGGTGGGCGAGCTAGCGAAGCTTCATCGGTGTTTACAGCCCCTCCCCGCCACGTCAGCTCTATTTCCCACCAAAGCAGCTGGGATTTGATTCTCCTAGGAGGGCAGAGGCCGTTGCGACCTGCACAGGTGAAGGACCTGGATCCAGTGCTCCTTTGAATCACCCTGAAGCCATCAGCTACTGTCCCCAATCCATGACAACACTGTCTTCCAGGAAATCAATCTGTGGCATCAAAAGGTTGGGAATTCCTGCCATAGAGCATACTAATGTCTGCATGATAAGCATCTCAGAATAAGGGGAGGAAATGACATTTTAATAAGTAAGGCCCCAGGGACTGGGGAGATAGCTCAGTAGAATAAGCGCTTGCCTAACAAGCACAAGGGCCTGAGTTCAATCCCTGGTACCACAAATAAATAAATAAATAAATAAATAAATAAATAAATAAAAATTAAAAAATAAGTAAGGCACCAAACTGTCAGATTTGATGAAGGCAAAATCTACACAACCAAGAAGTTCAAGAAACACAACTGACATCAATTCAAAGTGATCCATACTCAATGACAGACACTCATTAAACTGTCAACTGATGGGAGAGCCTCAGAAACAAGGGAATGACACCTGCTACGCACTTGACACCTTCGTAAGGTGAAAGGCAGATTTCTGAGACTGTGGAGGCCACAGGTAGTGGGATGAAATATTTGAAGAGTTAAAAGAAAAAAAAGTTGTCTATGATTTTAAAAAAGGCTTTCAAAAATGAAAGAAAAAATTGTAAAAACATGAGAGAGTTTGTTATTAGCAGGTTCATCCTACCAGAAATGTTCAGGGAAACCCTCAGGCTACAATGGAATAATGCAGCACCTCAAGCCCCCGTGAAGGAAGGAAGGGCACCAGGGAACGTAAATATGATAAAACATTTATGGCAATGTTTGTCAAAAACATGACCGTCTGTCCTCGTTCACTTTATTTGCTGGGTCTGGCACTGTATGATTTCTGGCTCTTCTCTAAAAATGACCATGAGGGCCGGCGAGATGGTTCAGTGGTGTAAAGCACCTGGTTAGGAAAGCTCAGGCAACTGCAGGGACTGCGGTTCGATCCCCGGCACCACATGCTGCACCAGCCCCACCACCAGGGCAGGCTGAGCCAGCCATAAAATAAATAAAGAAACAAACAAGCAAACAAATAAATAAATAAAAATTAAAAAATTAAAATGACCATGAAAGTTAAATATTCTGCGTTGGTTCAGCACATGACAGCAGCCACAACAGTGCAACTGAAGACACTCATGAAAGAGGACTTCCAGAGCTGCTTCAGAAAGCGGCAAGAATGAGGGGACAAGTGTGTGAAGCGAGAGGGAGGATTCTGAGGAGGACAAATGGAGGGAAAAGCGATCCAACGCCTCTCAGACACTTCAACACCCAGTTTTGATTTTTAAGAGAACAACGAGCCACGTGATCAGTGAAGCCGAGCACTAACCTCGATCGCACAGACAGCTTCAGGACGAGTCCCCAACACCATCAGGGCACAGATTCCTCTCAGATGCACAAGGGACTCCCCAGTGCCAATTCTATGAAAGACCCGAAAACAAGTCTCTGTAAATTTAATAATACTGAACTCACACAAACTATGTTTTGACAACAATGGAATGAAATTAGAAATTAATAACAGAAGGATGCTTGGAAAGTTCACAAGTATGTAGAAATTAAGCACACACTCTTAAATAACCACTCCTAAGAGAAGAAATCACAAGGCAAATTAGAAACTGTTTTGAGATGAATGAAAACAAAACCATAACAGCCCAACATTTATGAAATTGTGTGACAACAGGGCCCAGAATGGAACTTATAACTATAGTAACCTAAATCAAAGAAAAAAATATCTCAAACATATAAACTAATATTCTACTGTAAGAAACTAGAAAAAAGAGCAAAATTAGTTCAAAAGGAAAAGGGAGGAAATAATAAAGCTTGAAATGGGAATAAAGAGTAGATAGAAAAACATTAGCGAAAAATCAATAAAAGTTTGTTCTTTGGAAGCATCAGTGAAATTGACAAAACTCTAGTTTCCCTGACTAAAGAAAAAAGAGCAAGCATTTCATATGCTAAAATCAGGTATAAAAGAAAGGAAATTAATACAGAATTTACAGAAATAAAATAAATGTTGTATGGAATCTACCTGTGCAGCCATCTCATCTTGGATTTTTGTTCTTTGGAAACTTCTTTTTATTTTTTTTTCAGGACCAGGGATTGAACTCAGGTCCTTGCACTTGCCAGGCAAGCACTTATTCTACAGAGCTATTTCCCTGGCCCATTGGAAACTTTCTGATTATTAGGTCAGTCTCTTTACTTGTAGTGGACTTTTTTCAATTGTTTTTCCCCAGTGAACAAAGCAAGAATATTTGGTCTTACTGTTTGTCTTCAATATTGTTCTGGAGGTTGTAACCAAGGCAATCAGACAAGAAAAAGAATAATATAAAACCATCTATATTGGAAAAGTTAAAGCTACTTCTATGTGCAGATGACATTATATCAGAATATAACAGGAGAAAAACACTCAGACAAAATGGCAGGAAACAAAATCCATATGCAAGGGGCTAGGGAGATAGCTCCGTGGCACAAGTGCCTGCCTGGCAAGTGCAAGGTCATGAGTTCAAATCCTGGTCCTGGAAAAAAAAATGCAAAGAAATGAAAACTACCCAAAATCCATATTCAAAAACAAAGTGGTATTCTGTATGTCAGCAATAAACAACTTCAAATTTAATTATGAGGGGACAGCGAGATAGCTCAGTGGACTGAAGTGCCTGCTTAGGCAAGCCGAGGCAAGAGCAGGGACTGCAGTTTGATCCTTGGTACAGCATGCCATGCCAGCCCCACCCCCAGGGCGTGCTGAGCTGGTCACACACACACACACACACACATGCACACACACACACACACACATGTGCACACACACACACAATTATGAGAAGTCCATTTAAAATAGCAACTGAAAGAATAAATTACTTGGGGATAAATTTTAATAAAAGAAGTGCAAAACTTTACTGAAAACTTCAAAACATTGTTGAAAACAATTTCAAAAGATTTAAGTGAAAAAGAAAACAACCCTACTCAGAGAGGAAGACTATAAGAGGACCACACGCTTGACTTGCTCTCCGTGTAAGTCCCAGGCCTTGTCTGAATTACAACTTCCTTTTTGATGTTGGACCAAAATTCAAATGGAAATGCAAGGAATCTCAAATAGCCAAAACAGTGTTAAGAAATAGAGAATTAAAGGCATCGTGCTTTCCAATTATAAAACTTATTTCAAGACTGTGGCATTGAAAATTTTGTGGTATTGTCATTTGCAGAGAAATGATTAAAAAACAACAACAACATGCTGTGTTCAAATGTTTCAAAATGTATTGCAGTAAAAGACACATTGCCGTGCAAGCCCCTCATAGTGCTCCCCCACACTTCACACACGCACATCCCATTGCTTGTTCCACTGTCTGCAGCAGCTCGGGCAGTCCTCTATCATGAGTGTCTTTATGGGTGCTGTCATGGCTCACCCAGTGTCCTGAGTCAATTCAAAACTTTTACCTTTTGTTATGGCTTATGTCTAGCTGTTCCCCTAAAATCTCGTACAGTCATGGGGCAGCTACTAGAGTTTGTGATGAATTCATGATCCAATGCTGGGATTATGGGTGTGAGTGCTGCACCCTCCCTGGGGCGGATAATCTGCATATGAATGCAAGGAGGGGAGAGAGGCTTTCAAGCTGCTGCAGCCACTGCCCTTGCCTTTGCTCTTTGCTGTTTTCCACCGCCATGAACTGCTGCCTCCTGCCATGCGCAGCTCTGCCTTGGAGCCAGCTGAGTAGGGACTGAAACTTCCACTAACTGTGAGCTAAATAAGCCCTTCCTTCCTTAATTTGGGGTGTTGGGTATTTTGTCCTGAATGCAAGAGTAGAGCAACCGAGACAGCTTTCGTACCCATGTTGACTTTGAGGAAGAACCAGGGGTCACATGCTGCCAGAACCAATGAATAAAGTGGATGAGGACACACCACCATGTTTTTATTTTACAGAAATTACCATAAATAATTAATCAACCCAGATGATCATAAAATACAGTAAAGCTTAAATTTTTAAAATGCATTACGAGGGCCAGGCATAGTGGCACATGCCTGTAACCCCAGCACTTGGGAGGCTGAGGCAGGAGGATTGGTGTGAGTTTGAGACCAGCCTGTGCTATAAAAGTGAGCTCAAGGCCAGCCTGAACTGCATAGAGAGACCCTGTCTCAAAAACACAAAAATAAAAATAAAATGCATTACAGTAACAGACACATTGCCATTACCCTCTCACACACAATGTTTCCAGAATATTCCACCTTTCTTCCAGAACATTTTCCCATTATTCTAAGCACCTGACTGGCAAGCACAAGGACCCAGGTTCCATCCCCAGTACCACATGTTGTGCCAGCCCCAGAACACCAGGTGTCCTGAGCCAGCCACCAAAACTAGGCATGGTGGCACACACCTGTAATCACAGTGCTGGGGAGTCTGAGACAGGAGGATCAGTATGAGTCTGAGCTGCATGGCCAGACCCTGCAGCAAATAAATAAATAAATAAATAATTTTTAAATTTAAAAAAAAAATTTTAAGATTTTCTTTTATTTTTCATAGACAAATGGTAATTATTATTATTATATTGTTTTTTGTATTTGATACAGGGTCTCACTACACAGCTTGGACTCATAGTGATCCTCCTGTTTCCAGCCTCCCCAGCACTAGGATTACAGGCGCGCACCACCACGCCAGGTATCGGTGGCCAGACAGTGCGCCCTGGGACGGAGCTGGCACATCGTTATGTTTTGTGGAGTAAAATATGTTTTAATACATGTGCCTGCTGCAGAATGATAAAATCAGAGTCCTTAGCCTATCTGTTGTCACTTCAAGTATTTATCATTTATGATGAGAACATTTCAAATCTTCTGTTTCCGTTCTTTGGAAATCTAGTACATGCTTTTATTAAGTACAATCACCTTGTTGTGCTATAGGATGCAAGAACTTATTCTCTTCAGTTATAAGTTTGTATCCTTTGTCTCGTTTCTCTTTCTCTTTTCCTCACTCACCCCTACCCCAGCCTCTGGTGCAGCCAAAAATACCCAGAACTGTTCCCCTCTCTAGATGTGCAAGTTCTACTTTCTAGGTTCTCATGGCAGTGAGACCATGTGATCTCTGGCTCTCTGTGCCTGGCTCGTTTCCCATGGTTTAGTGTTCTTTTGTTCCTCCACATTGTTCCAGATGGCAGGATTTCCTGATCAAAATATATTCTTAATAACTCATGGATCTAAGAAGTAATAAAAAAAATTTACAATAACTAAGTACGTGACAAAAATAAAATGAGTGATGAAAACACAATATACCAATCTGGATGCAATGTAGCTAAAGCGGTATATCGATAATCTCATAGATTTAAAAATTTAGTTTTTTAAATGGAGAATTTGAATTACATCTTCACTTATGATGGAAAAACAACTCTATTTTCCCCCTTCTGGCAAAAGGAAGAAAACTTTATTTGGTCCCCAGAGGCTGAGGGTTGGGCAGGTCTCACCCTTCCAGACAAGGGGCTGGTAGAGCTTTGCTTGACCTTCTTCTTGGGGTGCACAGTGCCGGTGTGGCCACATTTCTTCTTGTGGCAGTTTACAGCATGGGGGTGCAGGTGGGCATAGCACTTAGGACAAATCGTCTTGTTCTAGTTTAGTTTTGGGCCAAACAGTGCAGGGATGGCTCAGTGTTCCCACCCTGCAGGGGAAGCACCAGGTGCAGGGTGGAGTCTTTTTGGATGTAGTCAGAAGGAGTCTGACCACCCTACAGTTGTTTGCCGACACATGCGAGATGCTGCTGACCAGGTGGAATGCCCTCCTTTCCTTGGATTTTGGCTTTGGTATTCTTGATGGCGTCACTGGGCTCAGCCTTGAGGGTGATGGTTTTGCCCCTCAGGGTCTTCACAAAAATCTGCATCTCTGCTCAGCCACTTCATTGAAAAGAAAGAGAGCCAAAAGCCCAATTTTTAAAAAACAAGTAACTTTTTAGTACTTGTTAAAACCAGATATACAGATGTACAGAACAGAGCAGGGTCCAGGGATAAACCCACACACACACACATGGGCTGGCCAAACACCTCTGGGACGATACAAGGTCGAAGCTCCACGTTCAGCCATCCGATCAACGGATCTTTACAATGGTGCTAAGATTATTCTATGGAGAAAGAACATTCTGCTTGACAAATGGCATTAGGACAGGGGCCCTCGACCTGCGAGAGAGAGAGCGTCAGGCTTTGCCTCCTGTGAGGCAGCTTCACTCATGCCACAGTTCGACATGGGTCACAGCACAAATGTGAGAATGAAACCCCTAAACCTATCAGCAGGAGAAAGAGAGAGAGATGATCCTGCAGCACCTAGGACTCAGGAATGGCTTCTCAGAAATGGGGATGGCTCAGACACCTAGACAGAAAGATAAATTGAACTTCATTACAATTAAAATTTTTCATGCATCTAAGACAATACTGAGGGCTGTCCAGATAGCTCAGTGGATTAAAGCACCTGCTTAGGCAGACACAGGCACCGCTCTGCCGGCCCTGCCCCTGGGGTGCTCTGAGACAATGATTGAGACCAGGCATGGTGGTACGTGCCTGTAATCTCAGCACTTGGGAGGCTGAAAACAGGAGAATCCACTCACTACGAGTCCGATCTGTGTAGTGAGACCCTGTAGAAACTGTATTAAACACATTTTTAAAAAGACAATACTGAGAAAGCTGAAAATCCCCCAAATAGGAAGAAATACTTGCAAATTATTTATTTCTTAAGTCCAGGGTCCAGAATACATAACAGACTCTTACTACTGAATAAAACAACAAATTATCCAGTGTTCAAGTGGGTAAACAATGTGAATAAGCAGTCTCCAAATTAGACACACACAGGCCAATAAGCCCAAGAGAAGATGCTGGCCATGGTTACTCATCAGGGAAATGCAAATCAAAACCAAAAGGAAACACTGCTTCATACCAACTATGATGACTATCCTCAAAAAGATGGACAACAACTGATGTTCTTAAGAGGCAGAGACACTGAAACCATCATGCATTGCTGTAGGAACGTAACATGCGGCGGCCTCTGGGAAAATCGCTTTGGCAAGTCCTCAAAAAGCTAAACATAGAAAGACACCATGACCCAGCAGTTCCACTAGGTATGTACTCCAGAGAACTGAAATATATATTCATAAAAAAATGTCGTGCATGCGTGTTCATAGCAAAATTATTCATAAATAGCCAAAAAATAAAAGCCGTGCTATCTTAGTCCATTTTGTGTTTTTGTAACAGAATACCACAGACGGTAATTTATAATGAACAGAAATTTCTTTGGCTCAGAGTTCTAGAGGCTGAGGAGTCCAAGAACATGGTGCCAGCATCTGTTCCACATGTGCCTAGCATCTGGTGGGAGTCTTCTGGCTGTATCATTCCATGAAAGAAGAGCAAGAATAGGAGTGGGTTCAGGGGAACTCCTAATCCATTCACAGGCATGGAGTGCTTGTGACCTAAATACCTCCCATTAGGCCCCGCCTCCCAACACTGCTGTATTAAACGTCAAGTTTTGAACACATGCCTCTTGGGGAACGCAGTCAAACCAAGGCAACTCCAAATGTCTGTTTGCTGATGACTGAATTAGTCAAAGTGTGGTATACCCATGCCACAATATTAATTAGTCTTACAAAGAACGGGGTACTGCTATGGGGTACAACACTGAAGGAATCTTGAAAATTTTATTCTAAGGAAGAGAAGTCCTATAAAAGAGGCCACAGATTGTGGGATCCCATTGATCTGAAATATTTAGGAATAAGTAATTTTGGTCAGAGGCAGTTACTGTATCAATTACTATTAGGGGACGAGGAGAAGAAGCGGGAATTCAGACTGAGTACTGGTAGGTGTGGGATTTGGGGGGTGATGAACGTGTTGAGAACGTGATAGCGGTGAGCTACGTGAGAGTACAGCTCCATGGAAACAGAAAGAGGGCGGGGATGCACGCCTCCTTCGGCACAGACTCTTCACAGACCTCCATTATTATTCATGATATAGGTGGGCGAATCACGGACCCAACTGAGTTTTACAATAAGTAAAACCTAAACCAATTTAACTTCTTTGGGAGTGGCTCAACCCACTCATAAATGCCTAGAAATAGAAAGTATTTCCAGATATAAATGCTATTTTCTTCAGTCCATGTTGTCTACCCAGGAGAGGATCAGTGAATTTGAAGGGTGATTAATAGCAGATACACAAACTGAAACATAAAGGGAAATACGAATAGAAAGGAAAAAGACAGGAAAGGAAGAGAAACCATTAAGGTTCTGATCCAAATGTCTCCCACATGTGTCACCCGTTCAAAGGCGGGGCTGTTAGAAGGTGTTTGGACGCTAGGCACCCCACTGCCTAGTGTACACGCACAGGGGGAGGACACAGCCACGGGGGGGGGGGAGGGGGGGCTCAGAGCTGCCCCACTGTGAGGAGGCAGGGCCTGGGCCGAGGCGGACCTGGGGGCGTGGCCGCAGCCCCTCCCTCCTCCCTCTACTTACTGGACGCCATGAGCATTCTTCTTCTACAGACCCTTCCACCAGGCTAGCCTTGCCTTGGAGCCAGCCAGAGACTGAATTCCCTAAAACTGGCCTAAAATAAACCTCTTTCCCTTCA
>PVKN010003553.1:26285-36911 GCA_004027915.1 Capromys pilorides
AGAGTCCATGGAGCACTTTATTTATTTCGTTTTACTTGATTTTGGTGCTAAGGATTTGAACCCAGGGCCTTGTGCAAGCTAAACGCACGCTGTACTCCTGAGTGACCCTCCAGCTGAGGAGAGTTCGACTCCCTTATCCCAGCACAGGAAACGTGACACATACCCTATGTCCCTCCTGGGGACACCACTTTGACTGCGGTCACCTTTATTGACTTCCACCCAGTCTTGTCCCTTGTCCTCCAGGAGCACCTCCAGAACTCATCGTGTGCACAAAAACGTGCACCTTGCAGTCTGCCTCTCACGTGACCATCGGGCTGAGCCTCTGGGCCCTACTGAGCTTCACCCGCCCGTGTGCAGCCAACTTCCTCCGGGTGCTGCTCACCCACAGGCCCAGGCTCACACCCCGGATCCCCAACCTGAGATGTCTTTTCTGTCCCACACCTGGAATGGCTGTTCACACCATGGCAGCCAAGAAGAGGGGAGGGAAGGGGGGATTGGGGGACAGGAACCCACCAGCCAGGCCCCCACTCACAGCCATGAACTCATCCACGGGCGAATCTACTGCGAGCAGGGCACCTTGTGGCCCAGCCACCTTCCACACCCATGAGACCTAGGGGGTACAGCTAGATGCAAACCCTAACATTCCTACCCACCCCCTCTCCTGCTCCACTGAGACGAAGTCTGTGCTCAGCCACCCTGCCTTGGCTTGGATTCAGTTTGAGAGTGCCCAGTCCCCAGGGGTTCATGTGTCCAATGTATGGCATTATTGAGAGGTCGTGGTGCCTTTAAGAGGCGGGGCCAAGTGGGAGGGGGTGAGGCCTTTAGGGGCCAGTAGCCCTGGGAAGGGTTAGCATCGTTCCCAGGGGATGGAGGTGGGCCTGGCAAGAGGGTTGTCGTAAGGGGTTCTGATTGGTTCCTGGGGCTGGAGATGCGGCTCAGTTGTAGGGCACTTGCCTAGTACGCGTGAAACCCTAGGTCCAATTCTAGGCCCTGAAAAAGAAACAGATAGTCCCCTTCCTGCACTCTCTGCCTCCCTTTCATACAGGTTGATCTTTCTGTGTCACACACCTTCCTGCCATGCTGTGATATAGCCAGTCAGGTTGCCTGATCTTGGAGTTGCACCTCCAAAACTGTGAGCTGAATGAACCTGTTTTCTCTATAAAACATCTACACTCAGGAGTTTCATTACAGTAACCCAAAACAGGCTACTATACCCCCTACACCACTGCCACCTCATCCTCCAGCCAGCCAGACCCAGCTTTTAAGCAATCCATGTCTCCACTACTGCATGGTGTGCACCACTCCCTCCTGAGGTACCTACTTTAAGGAGCATGCGGCCAGTCTTTCTGTTACCACAGCTCAGGTCCAAATACTAGCCGTGACCCTCCACCTCTCTCTGGGGCTCCCTACTGCCATCAACATAACAAATTCATTGCCTTGTGGCTTGAGGTCCTGGGAGATCTGAGATGCCTGCTCTCTGCCTATTTTTGACTGGCACGGGGAGAGAGGGGACACAGATCAGCCCTGGCTGGCATGCCGCTTGTGAGACATTATCCCCCGCCTTCCACCGTGCCAGACAGCCTTCCCATTTCATTTTCAGAGACGAACTTTCATAACTCAATTTCGTAGGGTTCTCTGCCCTCCGTCCCGCTCTCCCATCGCCGCACTGTTTACCAGTGGGCGTTTATATTTTGACGGTTTCTAGCCGGCTCTGGGTGATCCAAAGTTTCGATTGCTTTCTGCTTTCGGTGATCAGATGTGTCCTCTCGTGTCCTCTGGCTGTGTCTCCCTGGACGTCCTCTCGGGCCTGTGTGTCTGGCAGCTGGCTTCCTGGGTAACTTCTTCAGGCCCATCTGGATGTCTTTAGCCTGGGACCGGGGCCGGAAATCACTCCACAGGTCCCTGCTGCCACCTCCCCTGCCGGCGCTCCTGCAGGCCATCTGGACCCTGGGGGACAGCGCTCCTGGGCCTGTGCCACAGACATGCACGCAGGCCTCCCTGAGCGAGGGCCAACGGGGCGACGCTCTGGGCACCTGCCTGGGACCCTGCACGCCTGGCCTGGCCACCCTGCGTGGCATGAAGAAGGGGTTGAATCCAGGAGAAGACAACATCCAGCCAGAAACAGAAAGTAGCAACAGGACCCAGCGCCTTCTACAGTTTCCAACGGGCTCCCATGCGAGCAGCAGCACCAGCAGGCCGGGGGCGGCGCGAGGGAGACGTCCCCACAGCGCCACGCCGGCTCTTTCTGGAACCCAGGTGAAGACACAGCCCAGGGTGCAAAACAGACCTAGCTCAGACTGCTGGGAGGAGCCCAGGAGGCCCCGGCCTCCCTGGGGCCCTGGGCCAAGGCAGTTGTCTGTGGGGGGCTGGATGGACCATGCAAGGTGAGGAAATCTGTCACAGCCCCTCCTTCCCGGGGACTTCTCCCTACTGTCACAGGGGTCCCTCACTCCCCATTTCACCAACCAGGAGCCTGCGGGGTCAGAGATGCGACAAAGTCACTGGGCCAGAGAGGAGAGGAGCCGGGGCACCAACCCAGTGGGCTGGCAGAAAGTGACCCTGCGGGTGCCACCGGGGTGCCCACGAGGAGAGCTCTGAGGGCAGAGAGGGTGCTCTTCAGAGGGCGCAGGATGGGGACCAGGAAGAAAGGGACAGAGGAAGCCACACACTCGAGTCTGCAGGACAGAGACAGCACAGACACAGGGCAGCCAGCAGCAGGCAGTTGGCCACACAACAGGGACCATGGGCCTGGCCGTCCTCCTGGCTGTGGCTTTGGCTGGCCCTGTCTGCAGCCTCCAGCGAGAGGATAGATGGATGGACAAGGACCGGGGCTCGTGGGGTCGCTCAGATGGGCTCTGCACAGGCCCGGTGACCTGGCTCACTCTATGGCCCAGGGCGCTGGCCAGGAGCCCTCGCCTGCCCCGTGCTGCCCTCTTTGGTTTTGCCGTGTTCCTGTTCATGTTCCGCTTCGTGTTTGGCCCACGCAGGCATGGGGGAAGGGCAAGGAGGGGAGGTTTATTTCCAATTGGTTTCAGGAGGCTGCAGCAGCGAGACGTCTGTTTTTCCAAACCAAAGCAGAGCCGGTCTGCATTAGGGCAGAGGCGTGAAATCCACCCTAAGAGGCTCCGTGTGTCTCCAGGCTCCAGCTGGTCCTGCCCACCCCCACCTCACTCCTGGGTACTGTCCCTACATGGGAAGGGGCTTTTCCTGTGCCAGGCCACCCAGGCCCACAGGGGCACACCAGCCACCATTCCTACTGCTCCTCATATCTTGGGAGGCACCTGGAGCCACCTGGCTAGCGATACCCACTCCAGAGAACCTGCCCTGACCAGCACTCCTAAGAGGGTCTCCCACAGCCTGGCCTCCCACGGCCTGGGCTCTGGCCAATGTGGTAGCCAATGCGTGCGTGGCCAGACTCTGTTACACCTGCCACGTTTTAGGGCATTGCATTGGTCTTCTCCTATGGTGCGGTTTCCAATCTTCTAGTATTAATTTTTTGTTGAATTATTTGTTCAACAAAAAATTAAGTGGTTATTTGGGGTGGTTCCCAGGAGCACAGGCATCTAGAAACAAGAAGCAGCTTGGAGTCTGTCTTGTCCTTTGGTCTCCCCAGAGGTTGGTAGGGAAGCCAGGCAGCTGAGTAGATGTTTATGTTAAAAACAGCCATTGTCCCAACAAAGAGAAGAGGCTGAGGGTAAGAGAAGAGGAAGTGATTCCTTGGGTGTGGGCGAGTTGGGAGTAGGGGCGGAACTCAGGACCTCGTGGTGCTAGGCTAGCACTCTGAGGAGCTACACGCCCAGCCCAAGGCAGCGATTTGGGGTCTGGAGGAAGGCAGGTCAGGAAGCAGGACTGTGGCACTGGAGCGGCTGAGGCCTAACAATGCTGCCAGTATTCACCGAGCAGCCACCAGGTCCCAGCAGCCACCTGAATGCTTCACTTGCATTAATATATTTAATGATCAAAAGTATTGGATGAAGTGGGTGTTATCATTATCAGCTCCATTTTATAGATGAGGAGACAGAAGCACAGAGTGGTCAGGCAACTTGCCTAAGGTCACACAGCCAGAGAGTTTCATAGCTAGATGTTGGCTTCAGACAGCCTGGCTCTGGAGCTTGTTTCTTAAACACGAGAAGGTTCTGCCTCTCCGGGATGGATGACTGCCTTCCTTCCAGGGGATGGTGGACGCGTTTCAGCACAAAAGTTCAACATTCCCAACTCAAACGATTGACATCACCTCCACCACCACCCTGCGAAAAACTATTCTGCCAATCTTGTTCTGGTTCTTTGTCCGCCTCCGCTTGAGACTTGCCTCTCAGGGTCCCTCAGGGGTCCCCTCCTTTGTGGCCCTTCTAGAGGTGGCCCCGGCCCCACCCGCCCCTGCTGGACAGCAGAGGCCACGTCACGAGCCACCTGAGCTGCCAAACACCCAGAGGCCGGCCAGGCGGCGAGCGTGCGTGTGACATTTTCCAACTGAGCCCAGCCGCCTAGGAAAGATGAGCTCACCCAAGGTCTCTCCTGCGTCTTGTGGGCTCTGAACCCCAACCAGCGCCGCCGCAGCCCTTTCCAAATCTCTAACTCGAAAAACCTGTGTGCGAGCCCCAGCTGCGAGCGCGGCCGCCACGCACGGTCGGCGCCGAGGAATGGCATCAGGGCTTGGCGGCCACCCGCGCCCCACCGCAGGGCTGCACGCGTGGCCTCGCCAGGGTGGACGCAGCCAGGGCTGGCTCTGGGGACTGATTCTGGAGCCGCGGGCCAAGCTGATTGCAGAGGTGAGGCCAGAGGCCGAGAGGCCTGCGCGGAGGCCAGCAAAACTGCGCATGCGCAGAGGGAGGACGCGGCGCTTGGGTATCCAGCTGGGCTGCTGGGGATGGGGGAGAAAGGTGGAGTGAGGGGTGCTGGGAACCCAGCCTGCGAGAACAGAGGGGTCCCTGGTATGGGCACAGCAGAAGAGAGCCCCTAGGGGGGCAGCGGAGAAGACAGTGGGAAGTGTGGCCATCGCGTGGAGAGGTCGCCCAGGCACCCAGCAACTGGCCCACTCTAGGAGGCCAGGCAGGCCGGATGTCATCGTGCCTGGACCGACGGCCGAAGCCTCAGAGTGGCAGAAGATGGCCGAGGTGAAGGCTCAAATGCTGAGGTAGAGACGGAGGGACGAAGAGAACCCAGCAAGATGGGGTTGTGAAATTCCCGGCAAGCATGAGGTTCGAGAACCCTTGGGCAGGGATGTTTTCTGAGACCCGTGACCAACTCTGATTCTGCAGACCCCAACCGGCTATCAGCAACTCGGTTCAATTCTGACCCTCGCTCGCCCCTGTGCGTAGGCTGCGCAGGTCCAGGGCAGGACGGTCCCCCCCACCCCCAACCTCAGATGCCAGGCAAGGTCCCAGCCAGCTACAAGTGGGCTGGCTGTAGATCAGGGCTATCTGTGCCCCCTTCCCCGTCTTCCATGGTGTGCTGAGCGGCTCCAAGAACCCAGAAAAGCATTCTGCGTGCTGTGACAGGTCTATCACAGAGGACACAACTCAGAACCAGCCAATAGGGACACATGGGCAGGAGGAGTGCTGGAGGGCGAGGCCACTTGTACTGCACCCTCTCCCTGCATCCCAGTATCAACATCTGCCCAGATGCTCTCTGCACCCTGTTGTTTGGGGAATTGGGGGAGAGACAAAAGGAGAAGTCTTGGCCATCAGAGATTAAAATCAGCCTCGGGAGTTCTCCACTCTCAGACCTGTGCCGCCCCCTCCCCCACCCAGCAGGGGCCAGGAATGCGGTTCAAAGCTTCAGCCCAGCACTTAGGTACTGCTCTGGTTCTGAAGCCGTCTGCATCGCAGCCGCCAGTGGTGTGATTAGCACGCAAGGGGACCGGCTCTCCCTCCAGGGAGCTCAGGGGCTGTGGACCAGGCTCCTGGGGAGGGTCTTATAAGGTCGGAGGGACCATAGCAGAGTTCAGGCTGGGTGAACACAGGGAAAGGCCATGGGTGTGGCCCATGGTACAGAGTTTAGTCCTGAATACGTACCAGGGAGAAAGAAATCAATTCATCGTAGCCACCGAAAGAACTCACAGGGATGCTCAGAGGAGCTCTGCCTATAGCAGCAAAAAACAAGAAACTAAGCCAGGCATGGTGCCTCACGCCTCTAATCCTAGTACTGGAAAGACTGAGGCAGAGGGACCACAAGTTAGAGGCCAACCTAGACAACTTACCACAACCCTGTCTCAAAACTTACACATTTTGCAAAGGGCTAGAGATGTAGCTCTGTGCAAAAGCCAAATCCAGTCCCCAGCACTGCAAAAACAAGGACAAAAGCAAAAAAGTGGAAATGACCAAGTGACCAACTGGTGAATGGGTAGCGAATCACGGCATAAAGGAAACGTCACAGTGATGCTGAAGGAGAGGACTTCGGTTCTGCAGAGTGAGATGGCTGAATCCCGTGGAGCATGGGCCCCAGCTCAGGACAGAGCCATAAGAGGGCAGGACCAACCATCTTTCTTCAGCTTCTAGGCCAACGAGGACTCTCTGTTGAGTTTCCGCTGGCCACCGAAATAACAGGTTGGAGTCTTCAGAGGGGATGCCCAGCAAGAGAGATGACGGGATTTATGAAAAAACAGGCCAGAAAGCTCACCCAGCACATGGGTGCCAGAGCCATCAAATGCAAACTGTTAGGAGTAGAAAACCCGATCTCCAGAGAGACTATACGAGAATATACAAAATGTCATTTCCAACCAAAAAATTATCATGCACACTAAAAAAGAAGGAAAGAAAGGAAGGAGGGAGGGAGGGAGAGAAGGGAGAAAGGAAGGGAAGAAGGGGGGAGGGAGGGAGGGAGGGAGGGATGGAGGGAGGGAAGCCCATTTGTGGGTAAACTATAAGGGACACCATCTCTGATGGCATGCAGAAATCAGCATTATATTTATTGTACCAGGTATTAAAAGTCATCAAGTAGGGGCCAGGGAGATAGCTCCACAGCACAAGTGCCTGCCTGGCAAGTGCAAGGTCATGAGTTCTAACCCCAGTCCTGCAAAATAAAAAAAAAGTCACCAAGTTTCCTGCTTTAGATAAGGGGCTTGAACGTCCATGGATTCGGCGTCTGCAGGATCCTGGGGTGAACCCCTCATTTGTCTCTGGGAAGTCTAACTTGCACACATGCCGATGCATCTGGCCTTCTCAAGCCCATGGGTGGAAGGCTGGGTCCCCGCTCAGCACTCCTGTAATGCCAGTCTTCAGGCCACCGGATCTGTCCTTGGAGGGACATCACGTCGCTGCCTCTTCCTCTCTCACGCCCTAGCCACACGGGGAGGCGTTTGCTCGGCCATGATCTCCAGCAGCGACATACGGCCTCAGCCTCCAAAGCAACGATCCTCCAAAAGAACATGGAACCCAACTCACCCTCTCCTCTGCATCAGTCACTTATCTTGGAGTTAAGCACAGAACAGAAAGTAGGTAGACAAGGAAGGCAGAACCACACGGTCACCCTGGCACACAGTTTGGTGCCTGCGTCTGTAGGTAGAGGCCCGACACAGGTGCTTACCCAGCCGAGTCCGTAACAGCCCATTCCTGGGAATGCCCTGGTTTCCAGCAGCAGGGGCACTGGACCTGAAACTACGGTTCAGCTAAAGGACCGTTCCTCAGCAATGAAGATAAGTGAACTACGGAGGCCCTGGCGACATGCTGAGTCTAACAAGCCATAAATAAAGGAACACATCTCCTCAAGGGAAGCTCCTAAAAAAGCAAAAGTGGCCGATAGCAATAGAACATCAGTAGTAGGTACCCAGGGTTGTACCACAGAAGAACAGAAGGGGGTATTCAGGGTGGCAGAAATGTCCAACACCTTGGTGGTAGCAGTTGCATGGGTGTCAAAACTTAGGGAGCTCCAGGGCTGGGGAGATAGCTCTGTGGCACAAGTGCCTGCCTGGCAAGCATAAGGTCATGAGTTCAAACCCCAGTCCTGCAAAAAAAAAAAAGATACAAAACTTAGGGAGCTGCGAATGAGAACTCACTAGAGTCTTGGAGGATATGGGCTTTTTGTTTACTTTTGTTTTTACACAAAGTCTGGCTAAGTGCCTAAATTGACCAGGCTGAGTGTGAGCTTGCAATCCTGCCTCCGTCTCTCACAGTGCTGGTGTTACAGACAGGGACCATTATGCCCAATTGAAAGCTTTGGTGGGGCCAACCAGATAGCTCAGTGGAGTAAAACACTTGCCTAGACCAACGCAGGGACCAGGGTTCGATCCCGGCTTGCCATACCAGCCCCACCCCTGGGGTGTGCTGAGATGGTGACTGAGACAGGGCAGGGTGGCACAGCGCCTATAATCCCAGCACTGGAGTGGCTAAAAACACTCAGATCACTTCAAGTCTGAGCTGTGCAATGAGACCTTGTAGATCCTGTACTAAATACATTAAAATAAATAAGTTAATCAATTAATGTTTAAATTATGAGTCAGCTGGCTGGTAGGAGAGCAGATTGGAGTTTAAGGCAGGTGTGAATGTCAAGATACTCTTGAAGACCTTCCCACAACTGCCCAGGACAGGAATCCCTAGCCAGGAGGGACTCTTTAAATGAATTAAAAATAAATTCAAAGTTGGGCATGGTGGCACACACCTAGGAGCTCAGCACTCTGGGAAGCAGAGGCAGGAGGATCATAAGTGTGAATCCGGTGGGAGCAGGTGGGCACTTTCTCAAGACACTAAATAAATAAATAAATAAATAAGCAAGCAACGTCTGGGGATGGAGCTCCGTGCAAGGGCTTTGGGTTCTATTCTCTGTACTGTGAAGCAAAACAAAACAAGACAAACCCCATCAGTTAAGCTGGCCCTCTATACTCTGGATCCATGAGATCAACCATCTATGCCTGATAAACATTTGGAAAAACATTCTGAGGTTTCCAAAAGTTGCATCTGTGCCAAATGTGTACATGAAGTTTTTCCTGTTGTCATTTCCTAGGCCATGCAGTCTAAGTGCCGTCTACACTGCAGTAGATATTATCAGCAGCTCAGAGATCATTTAAAATATATGGGGTCACGCGCGCATGCTGCAGCACTTCCTGTATGGAACCTAAGTGCACACAGACGCAAGCATCTGGAGGGGCATCCGAGAGCCAGTGCCCCTGACGCTGAGGGGTGGCTGGATGGGCAAAAGCTGCTCCTCAGTCACACCGGCAGGGTCGGCTGTTAAAAAGCTGCTTGCAGAGCAGTGCAGACCTAGAAGTGCCTTGGTCCAGCTCGAAGCGCGGACCCCTCCTGGGGTCCCCACCTTCCCAGTGAGGGACAGAGGCTTGGAAAGTTTATCCCCCGAGGGCTGTAGCTGCTGAGGAACTGCGCCGGCCCCTGGTACCCAGGTCCTCGCTGCACCCCACTCTCCAGGCTCTGGGGCTGACGGAGGCCCTTGAAAGTCGGTTCAATACCAGGCTCCAGGACCACCCCGCAGGGGCCTGATGGGTGGGGAAGGGCACCTCCCAGCCAAGGGAGTTTTCCAGGTCCTGCTATGGGAGACAAAGCGGGGAGCCAACAGGCCGCTCTTTCCAGGTGGGCATCCTGCTTCATGGCCAGGGTGCTGGGCACGGTGACAGGAAGCAGGGGCGTTCTGGGATAGAAGCTCGGAGCGCCTCACCCTACTGCGCCTGCTCTAACTCCCCGGAGCCTCCAAGCACGGCTGGCCAGGGTTGGCCGGGTGGCAGTTGGAGAGCTCAGAGCCACGAGTGTCCCAGGGCACTGTCAAAATTAAATTAACATTTTTTCCATTTTCCCTTTATTGCAAACATATTGAACGCTGTTGCACAAACCCATCTTTCCACTGGCTCCCTCGACCCCTGGTCCCTCAGCCTGGCGAAGGGCAGCAAAGCTGGTCTCATGCTCCCATCCCAGGCCCCAAGACTCTGTGGTCTCCAGAGATGAAGCAAGAGCCAGCCACGGACACAGGTGTCTGATGCCCTCCTGGCTTCCAGGCCCCATACGGCCCCTGCCCTCTCTCATGAGGTCAGAAATCCTGGAGGACGCTGAGTTCCCAAACCTACCCACCACTGGCCCTGCAGAGATGTGGTCTGAACTCACGCCTGCAGGGTGTAGTACGTCCAGCCCAGCTGGGTGTCCCAAGGGAGGGGACAAGACCCACAGAGACACAGCCAGTTCTGAGCCCCCAGCCCAGTGGGGCCCTGGCAGGGAAGCAGCATCGCACAGTGAGGTGAGTCTTCGGGTCACAGGAGCACACGCAGGATCCCCAAGGGGAGGGTATCCCCAAAGAGGCAACCTCTGAGTTGAGGGGATGGTGGGGAGAATGGAGATGGGAACGTCATCTGGGGAGAAGGGTGCAGGGAGCCTAAGGCGGGGGTGTCAGGCTGGTGGGGTACTCAAGACTAGGCTTGGTGGGGAGTCAGCAGGGAGCCAGCTCAGGGCACTGAGCTGGAGGGTGGCAGGGGGAGGCTGACATGTGAAGGAGTTCCTGGGGATCTGGGTGGACGGCCAGGTGGAGGAGCTGAGCCCAGAGCCCAAGAGACAGCGAGCCAGGCAAGGTCATGATCAGGCCAAAGAGGGAAGACTCAGAATGCAGCTGAGACAGAGCTCCAGGACCTGCCTGGCATGCAGGTGGCCCTGTGCTCTGTCCCCAACCTTGCAGAAACAAATGGCAAAAGGAAAC
>PVKN010003554.1:0-36727 GCA_004027915.1 Capromys pilorides
GCCACTGAGCCAGACCCTTCCTTTTTAAAAAAAATCTTTTTAAATTTTCTTTTAAATAAGAAAAATTCAAACACCAAATTCTACCATAAAAATGAATCAAAATTTAAAAATAAGAGATCCTAAGAAAATAACCAACTGTTTAAAGAGGATTTTATTTTTAATAGTAACATTCTCTAACACTTCTGTTGATGAAGACTGTTTCTAGCTAGAGGAATCCTATGTTCCAGCACCATGAAAGATACAAGTAAATAGAGAAACACTGAAGGAGAAGAAGAATGTGATCTTGGACTTGTGGTGGAGGTGGAATAGACAGAGTTGAGTACCTGATGATTCTTGAGGAGAGTTTCTAAGTGAGTAGCTGGAGCTCTGGCCAGTCCCACTGGAAGACATAACTCCACTATTGATGAGGTTGGCCTGAGCTTCAGTTGTGGAAGCTGTGGTTGTTGGAGTGTATCCTAGCCCAACGCTAGAATTCCCAGGCTTTTTCTATAGTAGAATAAAGAAAGAACGTGTTCAATGAGCCAGACTCCAGCTTGTGGTATAATACCTACTGATGCATCTTGCATAGAGAAAATGAAAGTAAGTGACCTGGCTCATTTGTAAGTCAGAATGCCTGACTCCTGGTGAACATAGGAGGGCCACTGAGGAAGGAGACCTTTTTATTTCACATGATGAGGCTCGGAGTTGGCAGATTGTGGCACACTCCCTGTTACATGTGTAGAGCCTGTCAATGCAGGTATCACAAATAACTCATGAAGCAGAGTTCTAGAAAGACCACCTGAGCCAAAGAAGTAGGTTTGTACCCACTCCTCACCCCTGGAGTGACTTTTCAATAATATCCATGTGGATTTTTGTCTGATTTCCCTGGGTCTGTTGACATAAGTTTAGTGTGCAACTTACAGAACAAGCTAGTACATACCACATATGTTGGTTTCCTTTGTATTCTTTCTCACTTTTATTTTACATTGCTTTCCAATATCAAAATGACTCTAAGCCAGTAGACACAGCTTCTGCAAGGACTTCAGATGAACAATTTCCAGATGTGCTATTTGTAGTTTGTCCAAAATATTGCAGTGGCAGAGCAAAGATGTCATCAATCCCTGGAGGCACTGTAGCATAACACTAGAGTGTAAGCACAAGAGCCAGACTTCCAGGGACTGAATCCTGACTCTACTGCTTGGGCGAGATATTTAACTTTTTCATACTTCACCTTTCTCCTCTGTGAGATGGTGACAAAACTGCAGTATGTATTTCATAGGGATCTTGTAAGAATCAAGTTAATTTTCTTTGTGTATAAATGGTGTACAGTACTTGATATATAAGTATTATGATTACTGAGGAATCCTGTCAGCCACTTCTATAGGATCTTATAGGTCAGAGGTGGACTAACTCATCACATTTTTGACATCATGGTACAGCATTCAGCTTTGTAGATCTAGGAATTTGCTAACCTTAAGCACATACAGTTCAGTGGGCCCAAGGGATTGTCCCATACAGAACAAGCTTGAACATTGACAAAAACATGTGTTTTCCTTGTAACTGCAGATTTCAAATAGGCAAGAGAGCCACTACATATTCATACCAACATGTCAGTATATATGCCCTTTCCTGGTGTGTAAAGCTACATGGGAAGTCAAAGATTCCTTGAAAGTTGAGTCAGTAAGTAGGAAGTAGATCTATAACATCATGCTGTACAGAGTTAATGCTGTGGTTCCCACTGTGCAAACAATAGGTATTACCTGCACAAGTGAAAGAGTTCTCCAGTTCTCCTAACAAGCAACCATTCCTAATTAACAAGCCTGAACATTTTTGATTCATTTATTTTTTTCTCTGGCTCTACATGGAATATTCCTTTAGGATTATGGAAAATATATAGGGGGCAATGTCAACAGCTTTAGATATGATAATCCAAAACTTGCTTCTCCAATTATATCTGAATCAGGCTTAGGGTATGCCTAAATATTTTGGGGATTTAGACATCAGATATGTGCCTTTCAGATTTACCTAACGCAGAGTTAAATTCCCACTGAACAAAGAGGTAAGTCTTCTAATGTATAACAGGGCAGTCTTTTAGATCTTTTGAGCTGATTGATGTCAGTACATGGTAGCGGGGAACTGTTTCTACTGCAGAGGTCAATAAACTGTATTTTAATGGTCATGGTTATATTAACTACAGCACTTACTATGATAGGGATGGGATGGGGATGTGGAGTGAAAGTGTTCTGTAGTATGATCTCTTCCATTTGCAACTTTCCATGAAATCTGTCCTCCAGGTCACAAATTTTGCCATGTGACCCTGGAAAGGGACTAAGATTTGATGTCTTCTAAGACATGTCTGTGTCTATACAAATAGGATGGATGCTACAGATTTGGTTTCCTATGGAAGAATGGGATTAAAAGTGCTCACTTCCTTAAAGCTCCCTTGAGATTTTTCCATCTTTCACATCGGTTCTTCTATTTTGCTTATTCTTTTCCATTCCTCATCTTCATCTCCCCTCTCTTCTGTCTCATTCTCTCTCCCTTCCCATCCTTTGCTTCCTTTCTACTCCTTCCCACTTGGTTGATGAAACAAGGTGGTCTTAATGTTTCCTTCAACCTGGACAGAAATCTCCCCTCCTCTCCTTTTCAGAAGAACAAGATGGACTTGAAGTGGACCCTAAGAAAGAAGCAATGAAGCTGATCACTTCTGGTCCAAAATTTCACTAGAAAGGCAGAAGACATCCTTGAAGCTCCCATGTGTCTTATTTTTCAAAGAAAAAATTAGATAAGTATTCACTGGAAATTAGACAGTGATAAGGAAAAAAATGAGTTGGCAAACAGTGATTTGAAATTTAGCACTTTTCTCATTTTATTAAGATTAACTCAGAGAAGACAAAATCCTCTGACACTACAATTTCTCCATAAATGGCACTTTTCTGTGAGCAGTTGCATATGATTGTAATTTCTAGATCATTTCTCTGCCAACCATTCTTCCTCAACAAGAATAAGACCAATTTTTTTTATGTTATAGAATCCCAAACTCTCCTTTGCTTCTCTCCTTCTTGTAGATTGTCTTTCTCTCTGTCCCTCTTTTTTGTATCTTCAGCACATGTCTCTCACTTTATCTAATCAGAACACCCACTTTATTTCAAAAGAATCCTGGCTGAGCCCTTCCTCTGTGGAAAGACCCCAGGTCGTGGAGCACTAGCTGAGTTGGAGCAGGCCAGGCTGAGCTGGAGGGCGGCAGTGTCTGTCCTAGCTCTTCCCAGGCATGGTGTGCTCGTAGTGCCAACCACCCAGCTTCTTGGGATACTGCCTAGGTTCTGAGCCCTGCTTTCCACCTTTCCAATACTTTCACAAGCGAAGCTAATAGCTTTCTCATAAGTCCCTTTGTAAATTAATTAATTTATTTGTGGTGAAGAACTTAATTGGAATTGGCTTCTGTTGTTTGCAGCCAAGAATATTGAGTAATATCTTCTTATTCTCACTTCCATTTTAAAGGCTTCTATCTTTCTCAATCTGTGTCCTGTCTTTCTCTCTCTTTCCACATGATTTACACCAACATATGACTGCAACAAGGAATAAGTGAACAAATAGCTACAAAAGATAAAATTAAGAAGAAAGATGTTGGCAAAGCCAGAGATGAGTTTTGGAAATGAAATTCATACTATGTATTTCCTTGCCTTTCGGTACAAATGGACAACAAATCTGAGTCCAAGCTTCCCAGTAGTCAAAAACAATGATCAGAACACAATTTGTTACACAATTCTGTACTCATGAAAAGAAAAGTAAACCAGTACTTCCAGGAAGGTGTAGCTGACACTCATACCAAAGAACAATTTCTACCATGTGTCCTATTAATGAGGGCAAAGTATGACAAAGTGAATATCTATGTGACAATATGATGCAGTTTCATAAAACCACAAATTAACCACAATACTAAGCCCTTTTATAAAACCTCCAAGATCACTTCTGTGGAGGCTAAGAAATGCAAGTCACTGAACTCCATGGTAGTCTGGCCTAATTTAGGCTATATTGGAAAGAGTAAACTTTCAAGCATCTCTCATGTAACAAAGCACATTTCTCAACTAATCTTTTGCAAGGCACTGAGGGACCTAAAAGAGTAGATTTTTGTCCATGATGCATACTGGGTGTTCCTTTTATTAAAATTTTGTTATCTTTCACTTTGTTTGTGTAATTGTAAACTCCTATGCTTCCACAGCTGACTGGATCCAGAGTTTCTGTGTGATATTACAGAGCTGAGGATGTGATATGTACCTGAAGGAGAATCCAACCCCACCATCATCAGAGGTGACTGAAGCACAGAATATCTGGGAACAATTCTTTTTCTTAAGAAATAAATCAGATTGTACAGCTATGTTCATAACAGCGAACAGAAACCAAAATCTAGAAGCAATCAAGTGTCCAACAGCAGAGGAAAGGATGAACAACATGTCTTACGTACATACAACAAAGTGCTAGACAATCTTCAAAAGAAAGCTAATTCTCATATAAGGTACAAAAGAAGAATCCAGAGGACATTTTATAGGAAATGAGCCAATTAGAAAAAGACAAACATTGTGGGGTTTCTCTTATATGAGGTTCTTGAATTTGCCAAATGTGTAGGCAGAGAGTAGAATGGTTATTGCCAGTGGCCTGGGAGGAAGGAAAAGCGATTAATGTCCATGGGTGTAGAGTTTCCATTTGGGGAAGTTAAAAAACTCCTGGAGATGGGAGACGATGGGAGTTGTACACAATGTACTCGTTGCACTTAGGAATGGTTAAAGTGACAAACTTTATGTTCTGTGGGTTTTATCACAATAAAAAGTGTGAAAAAAGTAAATTTAAAAACGTCTCCAAAATGGATGAAAGGTTCCAAACTTGGACACCATGCTGCCTAGCCACATTCATTTAAATTTAAAAGCTTCTAAAAGTAGGTATTGCCAAACACCCACCTTGACCATAAAAATCCTAGTAAATCTCCCAGGTTTAGAATGTCTTATTTTGAGCCATAGAACTTCCTGCTAAGCTCTCCAATATGAAGTTATTCCAAGACACACATGTGGGTAAATGAATTTTCTGGCTTGTTGCCTGGGGTAGTTCACAATAGCCAGCTGGGAACTTGATCTTATTAATCCTTACAACAACTCAGGATGAGTCAGGTCCATTTTGCAGACGAGCAAATTAAGATTCCCAAATGTCAAGTCACAATTTTAAAGGTTCATAGCCAGTAACTAGTGTTGGAACTGTCTCTGGTACAGTGGTGCTCATATAATGTAGCTCCATTATCTTCTGTTATGCCACTGCATCCCTGAGCAATGGAAATTTTACCCTGGTTTGTTTTGGGGGTTTTATAGGTTACCTGGCACTAGGACAAAACAAAGAGAAATGTTTGGCTTTTCAGACAAATTTAACCTGCCCCGTTGCTGCCAAATTTCTCTCAGTTGGTACAGAGGATAAAGATGGACAGGAAATGTGTACATTTCCTTCATCGTTTCATTTCACTTTATTTTTCTCATTAGTAAACATTACTGAAAATCTACCATGCAATGGACTGCCCTGGGAACTAAGGGTTTAAAATAATTCATATAGAAGACATTTGGTAACTTGAGTAAGAAAATCCACTTTGAATTTCCAATCTCTGTCTTCAAGATGTTGCATACAGAGCCTGAGGCAAAGTCAGCTTAGAAAACTCTAAGCAGGTTCCCCTCCAACGGTTCTCTGGGGAAGTCCCTACCCAACTGAGCCACTTCTGCGTTCCATCCTGCTTCCTTCTAGCCTGTGATAATTGCTCCTCATTATATACCTCAAACATTCTTTCTCTCCCCAGGGTACATGTCCAAGGGACATACATTCTATTGTCATCTCCTGAGATAATTAGGATATGTTCCAGGAAGCCACAGAAGCTCAACCCTCTAGTCTTCCAGAGAGACCCTGCCCTTGTTCATGTTTCTCACTGTATGTCTTCGAATCAGGTGTTTCTTTTGTTGCTTAGTCACCTCAGTTTCCTCAAGGACCAGGTGCAACCACCCCAGGAACAGATAAAAGAGGTCCGTTTTCTCTCTTTGTCTTGGTGTCTTGTGCCTTGGCAGACCAAAGAAATGCTTGCTGAGCATGCTGGAAGCTCAATCTATCTTGTTTTCTCCTTTCTTACACGGCTTCAATGCAAGCTGTGTTTTACAATGTTTCAGTGGCATTTTTCAAAGTACCGAGTAAATGGTCTCCATATATTCTTTATGTGTAATATGAACACTTCTGAATTTTTAACACAATGTCTCTTCTGCAGCATGATTGCATACAGTATTTATTGACCAACTGCAAGTTTATGTTATGCCAACTTGTTGACTCCTTCCTCTTGGTGGTCACTAGAGGCACACATAACTAAAAAATTCACGTACTGTGTGCCCATGTCTTTCTGGTTGTGTCCTGTCTTTGACCTTATTGCTCTTCTGGCAATAATAATGTAAATCTCAGTTCTTGTAAGGGTTGTTTTGCCAGGTCAGGCTTGTGGGGGGTGATACCAAAGATGGTAGAAAAAATAATGGGAAGAAAGTTGGAGACTCAAAGTTCAAGGTATGATTCTATCATCAATATTCTTAAGAAGGTTATATTTTTCTCTGCCCCTTATGAGCTCCATCTTGAAAATGAAAATAGTTTACTAAATATTATAGCACTGTCTTCATTCTGTCTTGTTATTCATTTTGAGTTACAGAGATTGGATGAATTTTGACATACAAATGAAAGAAAGCTAGCATTGATCTTTACTTAGACTTGCTTTCCCTCTAGCAAATGGTTGCCTTGAAGCCAACATTTTTTTAATTGATTATGAATGGAAAGCCCTTTGAACTCCACCTGGATCTGACACTTCCCTTTCCACCCTGTACTTTCTAGACACTCCTGGTTCTGCATCACTGCCCTTTCTCTTGTAAGAGATGTCCTCTGACTTTTCTGCTGCAGAAATCAGTCTGATTCCTCCTTCAGTGTTACCTTCATGCTACTCTAGAGCAAAACCTCACTTATAAGTCTCTTACAGATCTTTACAATTCAAAGAATAGATAGAAAGATAAATCTAAAGGCAATTTCTCATGAGCCTTTGATATTCATTTGGTATTAAGCACATGAATCCAGAAAAAGACCCTTTTTAGAGGAAAGCAGTACCTGCTATAATTGCACCACTTGTCTTGGCTTGGAGGTTGCCATTTTGGACAGCAATATGAGTTTCCTTTTTCTCTTTTTTCCTGCCTGTGTGAATGAGGAAATGCCAGAGACCTTCCCACCCCCTCAGCCAACCTAGTACTCCTTGTTCAGGTGCTTCTGCCAACTAATTAACACCTCCTTTGCAAGTTGTAAATTGGACGGCAGATGCACAAAAATGCAGAACCCAGTGGGGAGTCTCATGCTTTCTATATACATATAGTTTGTGAAGGCAGGAAGTGAAATCAAGTAGGCTGATGGGAAATGCACTTAGCCAACATGGCCACCCCCAGATTCTTAAATAAATTTTTGGCTTTAAACACAACTACAATGTTTCATTTCTTTGGAAAACAAGTTCATTTTTTTGTACTTAAAACATAGTCCAGTGGATACTTGTAAGTGTGGGGAAATAACTGCACAACGTTTGGGACCCTAGGATGCTACTATGCAGTTGCATCGCTGGACCATAAATGTTCCCTCTCTAACCCCTTCAAATTCCAGGGTCTTGGTCATTCAATCCTTGATACTGGTCTCAATGTGCACCAGCCTCCTTTCTGTGGTTGCCATAGTTTGCCTATGAACTGCACAGTATCCATTACTGATGTGCTTACAATTGTTTTCTGCTTCTCCACATGTCATAGGACATGTTTTAAATTTGAAGAATCCACACCCACTCAAGATGCCCTACTTAAGCTTTGTTTTTTCCAAATAGTCCCTCACTGCATAACACTACAATGGCTGAACAGCTTTAATTGCCTGCGTAGGTGAATGTCCCTTTATATTCCACATCCATCCCTGTCCCATTCTTACCCCATAAACCATAATTTCCATTTTCACCAAAGATCTTGGAAATAATTTTCCATTGACTTGCAATTCAGTTCAGTTCAATACAACAAAGCCTATTGGGTGCATTTTCTATGTCATGCACCTTGCTATGCTTAGGCAATACATCATGAAAAGTCAAATTTCTCCAAGATGTTCACCAAGTTGTGTGTATGGTGGACATGAGTAAGTAACTATAGTAAACTGAGTCTTCTAGAAAAAAATGCCCAAAGGCCTATGGCAGTGCAGAATGGTTGGCTAAGGTTGGGCAGGATAAGTACTTTGGGGGAAGGTCTCAGAAGGGAAGCAGAATTGGAATGGGTCCACAGTAATTTTCTTGTCCTTGTGCTTTGGGCTCCCGTTTTCTCCTGTTCTCCTGTCTTATGAGAAGTCATCTGCTGAAAAGAGAAGGACAACAGCACAGTCATGGGTAAATAAAATCAGATGGGATGGTCCTGGAATACTGAAGACATCGAGTATTGAGGATACTGGAAGATGTGAAGAAATCTCCAAGTCATGCCAGAAATCAGTTAACTCCCCTTTAAATAGTGCATATCTTTCTGAGGGAAAACGTCTTACTTTATTTTTTCAGATACACACATAATATATGTAATAAATTACTAAACATAGTTGATTATATGTGCAAACAAAATCATAAGGATTTGTTGGTCCAGCCAGATAGTTCAGCAGACCAAAGCGACTACCTAGGCAGAGAGCAGCTACTGAAGTTTGATGCCCTGTGTGCTGTGCCAGCCCTGAACTCTGGGGCATACTGAGATGGCAATTGAGACTGGGCATGGTGGTGCATGCCTATAATCTCAGGGCTTGGGAGGCTGAAAACAGGAGAATCACTATGAGTCCAGTGTGTGTAGTGAGACCCTATAGACCATGTAGAACCTATACTAAATACATTTTTTAAAATTGTAAGGATTTGCATGCTACTGAGGAAATAGTTTTAACTAAAATTTAAGAAAAATTTACACTTCTACGCAATACATTAATGGAATTGGCTGGTGGAGGAAATGTGAAAGGGAATATATTTGTCTCTCCTTTACTTAGAAGCAAGTGGTGACTTCACTAGCGTGACCAAGGGGGTAGTTTTTCCTTGAGTGTGATCCGAATCTTTGTGGCTCATGAAGGTTGGTTTGATCTATAATGTCCCCTTCTTGGGTGAGATCCTGATTCTTGTCTCTCCATTTAATTCTCAAGATGTGGACCTACATTAACAGTGTCATCATCCCTGGGGAGCTGGTAAGAAATGTAGACCCATAAGGCCCACCCATACCTGTTGAATAAGAATGTGTTTTAAGACCCTCACATAATTTAAGTGCATATCAAAGTCTAACAATCCTAATGTCACCTCACTCAGACTTCGCAGAATTCCTATAAGGAACCTCAACTCTTGACCTCTGGCTTGAAGAACACAGCAAATGCCTGGATGAATACCTTGTAGTATGCATACATGTAAGTGTAAAGCCTAACATCTAAGGAAAGCACCCCACATTGTATTTACTCGTGTTTCCTCCCACATAACATATGTGCATCACGCACATTTTGAGAAGTAGATCAATATAAAATTTTTGCCCATTAAAATGCCAACCCAAGTCATGTCAGAAATCAGTTAACTTCCCTTTAAATAGTGCATATCTTTCTGAGGAAAAATGTCTTATTTTATCAATAAGACACATGCACTGTTATCAATACTACTTGTAAATAGCAGCTATAAGCCTTGAAGCAGGGAAAGAGGCATGTGTCAAAGAGGTCAATGACTTGACTTGGAAGAAAAAAAAAATTACTATCCATGAATCCCAACATGTATGGAAGCTTATTTAGCCTTCTATTTTTTAAAAATATTTTGTTTACTGCTACCCATCAGTGGAAGGCAACAGCCTAACCACCTCTTACTTATCCACAACCCCTTCTCCCACCGAGGAAAACCAGCGGTGACCAGCACAAGCCTCAGCGATACCTAAGGTCTGAACTTAGATACCAAAGGTGACACAGCCTAATTAATGACCAGGAAATTTTATTTCCTCTTTTTCTCAAAATTTCTCCAATCAGTCTTTCTTCTGTCTTATTATTTTGAAGAGGAAGATTAAATACTGGTTGCCTCCTGGGAGAAAGGAGACCAGAGTTATGCTAATGGGAACCTGTAGATACTAAATGATAGGTGTTTGTGAAACTTCAAATGGCATGCTTAAGTATCAGTACCCTTGCAGACTGCCTGAGCAGAGTACTGCCTGGCAGAGCCAGGGGCAGGCCTCCTACAGTCCCACAGTGGACCTGGCTGGCTGTGCACAGATCTTGCAACAACCCAAAGAACACAGACCTGGAGAGGAGAAAAGGTAAACGGCCATACTGCCACATGAACAAAGCTTGAACTTGTAGAGCTGTTGAGAGAACTAGAAATTTCTGTTAAGACATGTAGAAAAAGATGGAGTGCTTTAAATATTTGTTCTAATGAAGCCAGCGACACTGACCAATATCTGAATCAAGAAGAGATATCACAGTACAGAGCAGCCTGCAGGGTGCCTAAGCTATGGACCACACCCTCAGGGGCTACTCCTTTAACTTCCTCATCCGTACTTCGCTTAGGTATTTGTACAGAGAAAGGAGAGACTTCACTATATGCTCCTTTATATTTTCTGTTGCCTGCGTCTGTCAGTATGTGACTAATTTCATAGGATTATTATTGTAGGTTGTGCACTCACCTTTCTTTTTTTCTTTTCTTTTTTTTAGTGCATTTAGGATAGGGGACACAGGGTCTACAGGTTCTCACTATGTAGATTGGACTCAGTGATTCTCTTGTTTTCAGCCTTCCAAAGTGCTGCGATTACAGGTGCGTACCAACACACCCATTGTCTCTGCGTGCCCCTGAGGTGGGGCCAGCACAGCGCACAGGGGATTCAATCCTGGCCCCTGCTCTCTGCGCAAGCAGGCGCTTTAGTCCACTGAGCCATCAGAACGGCTTTACTTCTCTTAAAAAGCCCATTTTGCACACATGATGAAGTTCTCAGTTAAAAATCTGCCTGGTGTCCTGTGGAATAACATGGCTCATGTGGACTGTAGGCAAAGCAAACTCCTGCCAGCTGCAGTGATGGTGGCATCTGACCTTTCTCCACTTACAAATATCTTTCTAATGAAATGTACTTTTATTTGGTCATGCTCCTTGTTATTCGAATGTAGCTAATCTTTGAACTGAACTTTTACAAGCTATATCACCCTATTTTTCCTTAAAACTGTTCTACAGAACAGTTCTGTTCTGTTTAAAAGAGCTTTCTGATGTTCAAGTTTGAGAATAATCCCTTGGCAATCACAGGGACAGAGAACGCAGAAAATCGAAAGGAAAGGACAGGGGCTAAAACACAAACATGGATCCAGGTGTGGTGTCCTGCTGCAGAGCCAGTGAGGAGAGGGAAGCGACACAAGTAGGAACCTACATCAGTCCTTGCATGGCCTAGGGAGCACGACCAGGGGGGTGAAGGCTTCTCAGGAGGCAGAAGGCCACCAGTCAGCGCCAACCGGGGAAATCCTCCTGCAGGGGCTGGCTGTGAACATTCTGTGGGGAATGAAATTCCTTTTCAGACAACAAAAGGGGAATCTCTACAAAAACGGTTGCTCTTTTTTTCTTTTATGGTTTTCAGGATGATCAAGCGCATAATGATATGGTCAATGCTATCCAACTGAGGGTTCAGATCTTAGAGATAAATCCAAAGTCAAAAAATCCAGCTAAGGTTCTGAGCCGGTCCAAAACAGGAAATCTGGCCATCATATTCAAGTCTATTCTACAGGGAAACTATTTCTCTAGGGGTGCTTCAAATTATCATTAACAGTATGTCTCAGCACAAGTTGTTTTCCTTTTGTAATATATTCTTTTCTGACATTTTACTGAATTTAAAAAGACATTCATTAAATACATATATAACACTAAAACCGTCATTTCCCATCACTCAATTTACAGACAAGAAAACATTTCCAGTTTGTGTGTAGTCTCTTCTCTGCCCCTCTGAGGCTCCACATTTATCCAATTCCTCCCAAGGTACCCACTATGCTGAATTTTATTATTATAACCTCTCTTCTTTCTCTTCCCTACAGTTGTACTGCATTTCTATGCTTAAATGGAATTATACTCTATGGTTTTTGTGACTTGCTTTTTGAAAAATAAAATGAGCTCCTGAGACTCATTCCTGGTATATATACCTATGACTCATTCTTGCTGTTGTAAGATTCCCTTATATGAATATTTTACAATGGTGAATTTATCAATTCTGATGGTAACAATCAGATGGTTTGTTTCCAGTTTGTATTTTTATTATTTAAACAGTGTTGCTGTCAATATTTCTTTTCTCTTGGCCAAATGTGAAAGAATTTCTCTAGGATATAAAAAAGAAGAGAATTCTAGGTCACTCTGCATCTGTGTGCCTGTTTAATTTTACTAGGTGCTTTTTGTTATACCTGTTTATACGCCTATCAGCAGAATGTTTGTGCTCTGGTAGATTAATATCCTCACCAGCTTGACATTATTTTACTCTTAGAACTTGCATTATCAAATATGTATGAAAATTTCTCTCATTTTTATCCAAATCCTTGATTTATGATGGGCTATTTTCCTTTCCTCTATACACATCTATGCTAATGTGTCTGAGATCACACACACATAGACACACATGCACAAACAAACATTTTACATGTATATTGATAATATTGTATTTTATGGTTTGTCTCTTCTCAGTCTCTCAGACACCATCCCTGACACCCACAGCATAAAGAAGGATGAGTTTATTTTGCTTCAGCTTTTAGGTCCTGGTCAGCTGGCTCCAAGGCATAACTCCCCTTCATGGAAGGGGAGAGCAGCTCAGGGCAGAAGTTAAGGGGAGTAGAGGGAGAAGGGAGGATTTAGGGAGAAACAGAAACCTTTCAGCCACATGCCCAATGACCTTTCTCCTCTGATCAGACCCCCCACCTTCCAAAAGCCAGCCAGGTATACTGTCCTCATAATCCAAGCACCAAAGCAAAATGGAAACTCAGCAGTGCAAGCATCAGGTTCTGTAGCTTTGTTGTCAGTACCAAGGGCAAGATATGGTGAAATTTGAGGTCTAAATGTCTTCGGTGTCCTCATGATACTGAACTGCTGGTAGTTGTATTCTCATATTTCTCGCTTGGTCTTGCTTTGTTCACTCCTTGCAGCTTTCCTCAGAGGTTCTACATTTCTGACTTCTCCAACTTTATGGGTTTGTAATAGAATTTTCAGCTTCACTCTTATAGTTGTTTATGCATTACCTTCTCAGTGGCACATTGCCTAGCTTCAGAAACCTTCTGGAATGTGGGTGGAGGTCTCCATGACTCTATAGCATTGGTATTTTGCATGCCTTTAAAACTGGCACCATTAGATAGGTTCCCTTGTATCATGGCTGCAGAGATCTCCAAGTGCCTATATGGCTGAGCTCTATCAGTAGAATGTTAGGTAATAAATTTCTTAGGAAGCCAGTGTTCTAGAGTATGGTGCCCTGCAGCTCTCTTTTGAAAGCAAAGTGTTTCACTTTTGCAGTTCTGATTCTGTGAAGAGGTGGGCCTTCCTGGTTCCTTATCTGCTCTCAGTGCAGTTTTCCTATTGTCTGCATCAAAAATACTTGCCTTCTTTTCAATGGTATTCTTTTAAGCAGCCAAGCTCTTTGTAAGTGTCTTCCTTCTGGAAAAAAAAAATTGTTTTGTTATTCCTGATTTTCTGGCTAAAATTTCCCCAAAATATCCATTTTATAGCTTGAACACTGAACTGCCTTGAAATTTTCTAACTTTAGTTCACTATACTTAATCTTGTGCAAAGTTTCAGGGCATGAATGAAATGTAGACAAACTTTCTTTCAGAGCATAACATACATGGCCCAAAGTCTAACCACCAACAGAGTTCTTTTCTCAACTGAAACTTCCTGAGTCTGTTCTTTTCCATTGCTCTTTAATAACAGAATCTTCCATCAGATTCAGCTTATATAATTCTAAGGATATTTCCCCAACTAGCATCTCTAAATCTTTCACACTTCTCTCATAAACCAATTCCAAAGGCTTCTGAATGACATGGTCAAATAATATCACAACAAACATTCATTTTTGGAACCAGAATCTGTGTTAGTCACTCTCTCCTCCCTAAGACAAAATACCTGACACAACTTAAGGCAGGAGAGATTTATGTGGCTCCAGTGTCAGTCATTTGTTGGCTGACTTCTAGATAAGATGGCACAGAAAAGGGCATGTTGGAGGAGAGCTGCTCACAGTATGGTGGACAGAAAGCAGGGAGAGAGGAGGAGGAACTGGTGAGGGGAGAAAAACCAGTCCAGGCCATGCCCCATGTCACCTTTGACCAGACCACACCTTCCAACAGCAAGACAGGTACACTACTCTCATACTTGAGTCACCTCCCAAACACATGAGACTTTAGAGGATATTTTAGACCTAAACCATAATACTTATGTTTTCATCAAAATGAACTTATAAATATTTTTATATTTGAGATGTGAATATTTAGACTTTTGGGTTGTCTTCCTCATTACACTGCCTCTGTTAGACACTCCTGTTGTTTTCTGGCTTCCCCAGAATATAGGAAAAGTGTCTTTTCCAGCCTCTGGAAAGTCAGGCATGATCTTGTTAATTCCTTTAGACACTGGTGTGAGAATGGAACTCTGTCATTTCCAGATGAAAGGATGGAGAAGCCAAGAGCTCCTTCACCCTCTTTTTTCCCAGTCATGGTAATTATAAAATAATGTGATGAGAAATTTTCATAAGATGAAAGCAACCTTAAAATGTCCTCACAAATGTCTAGTTTTATAAAATTCTTCAATATAAACTCAAAAATGCTAGGCTTATGTGGCATATAATTCTATACACACAAGGACAAGCCTGCCTATTGTGGCACATTGGATGCATTTCCACATATTCAGCTTGACCTATCATTCTCAATTTTTGAAAGTGATATGTTCAAATTAACAACCAACATTACATGACCCATCTGTTCAGTTTTGTTAGTTATTGCTTACTATATTTTTAATCTGTATTGATAGATGTGTATATGCTAATGATAAATTTATTTTTAATTAGTTTCTTACACTTGTATATGTGGTCTTCTTCGTTCCTTGAGTCACATTTTTAAATTTTAAGATTGGTACCTTAACCTTCTCTTGAACAGTATCTTTCTTTCTTTCTTTCTTTCTTTCTTTCTTTCTTTCTTTCTTTCTTTCTTTCTTTCTTCCTTCCTTCCTTCCTTCCTTCCTTCCTTCCTTCCTTTCTTCCTTCCTTCCTTTTCTGTATTTAGGACAGGGTCTACAGGGTCTCAGTACATATATCAGACTTGTAAGTAATCTTTCTGCTTTCAAAAGTGTCCCAAGTGCTTGGATTACAGGTGTGCACCACCATGCCCAGTCTGTGTTTCTTGATTTAAAAAAAATATATATTTTAGGTCTTTTTATTTCCAATGAAATAAAAGATACTCATCTAGTATCATATAGTGGAGGTCTCTTTTATTAATTGAATCTTGGAATCTGATATATCTTCTAAGTGGTGAATTCAATATATTTTTTCCTAATACCATTGTCATAGTGTAACGTATTTCTTTCATCTTTGTGTTTCTCAACTCCCTACTTGCTTTGGCCTGCTTCTGTGTTCCTTCTTTTCTTTGTTACTTAAGTAATTTTCCTCTCTGTCTAGTTTTTCTGGCTTTAAAGTATTAACATTTTCATTTATAGGATCCATTTCTTTTATTTTTCTTTTTACCTATTAGCTTTTATGAAACCTCAATACAATCCTTTTTTGTTAATTCCTTTTATCAGCTAGGTCCCTCCTATTGTATTACTTTCTGAGTCCTACTGCTTTCTTTTTAATATCCTCTGAAAAGAATATAAAATAGAAAAAATAAAACATTCTAAATGATGCAGATCTTCACCAAACAAAGCAGTAGAAATTTGACAATGGTTGCTGCACTGCATAATTCTGTCATTAAATTCGTTGTTCAGATTATCAGATATAAGCACACAAAGTTGGTCTAAAAAAGTTACATACATAAATATATCTCTTCCCCACCCTGTTGTCTTTTCCCTCATCCCAGTTGTTTCTTCCCTTTGAACAGATTCTTTCCCTTTCACAGTCTCTATTGAACCTTTCAGATAATCTTCTAGATTGTTACACTAGTGAGACAATATGGTGTTTCCACATCAGGTCTGATTTATTTCACTTATGAGTACAGTCTCTAGTTGTATCCATTCTGCTGTCATAGCTAATGTTTTAGTTGGAGTCTCTTTTTCTTTTACCTTTTCTTTGGTGTGTTCTTATTCGACCTCATTGCTATTCTTCTTGTTTTCTAATTTATATTAAGAGGTTTTACTTACAATTTTGTATTCTTTTCCTAATAATTTTTCTTTAAATACATGTTGGAGCTTGTGCTACTACCCAGGAGTCTGATTATTATAGCCTGTGAGCTCCTGTCCCTCTGTAGGGGTCATCAACTCTGTCGGCCAGGATGTAGTTTAAAATGTCATTTGCCAGCCCTCATCACTACAAGAGCTGGGGAAATGGTGGGCAAATCAAAGGTACAGCACCACAGAAAGGACCACAGCACCTCTGCGAACTGCCACTTTTTCTTTGCCCACAGGCAGCATTCCACAGGGTTTTAAAGCTGAACCCATAGGCCAGAGCAAAATAAAAAAGAACTGACCTCTGCCCAAAGCCTTGGGAGACTGGAGCAGAAGTGGAGAAATGAAGGTCTTCAGGCAGCTGATTGCTCCCAGGCCGTTGTTACCAATCCTGTAGCCCATCCAACTCTCAGAGATTTATGGGCTGGGGTGTGGTAGCTGATTCCTAAGGGGAAGACTGGAAAGCATTGGTAGTAAAGGAAGAGCTGATTGAAAGTTCTAACTGTCATCCTGTCCTCTGGGTTCGGTCTTTCTCAGAGCACTAGTTGCCTTCCCCCCACATTGTTCCATCCTCCCTCCCACCCTCATTCTGGTTCACACTGATTTCCACATCCTAAGCCATTTTTCCAGCTTTAAGATTTTGTTGGTGTTTTGCAACCCACATATCCCTCTCGCTTTAGTTTCCCTTTGTTTTAGTTCAGATTTGATTTTGAGGAGAGAAATGAGGAGCTGTGCAAAGCAGAAAGGGAAGCCTTTCTGCCCTCACGTTCTGAGTGGGATCTGCAGCACAGCATCTCCCTGAGCTAGAGAGCGGATGTTCTCCTTGTTCCCTGTGCTGGGATGCTGAGACTCTGTGGGAACAATTCATAGTGGTATCTTGGGTTTCTAGAACAGACAAATAATGATTAAAGTGAAAATTTCTCTGTGATTTAATCCAAAAACTTGAGCTCATAGGAATAAAATTCAGAATGACACCAGTCTTCCCAGAAATCGAGTGTCACATTTCAGTGGGATGATGGATGTGACGAGCATAGTAGATGGGAATTTAAAGGGTCATTACTGAGAACAAGTACAGTTCCTGAGATTTTAATAAGTGGTTCTTAAAAAACTAGGGAGGTGCCAGAATGGTTATATATTCAGAAATGGCCAGTAAAAAGGTATTTATTGGAAGTCTTGGGGTAGCCTACCCTTTATACTCAAATAATTTTAGATCCCTCATGTTTAGAAGGTACACCTTCTACATTGATGAACTGTCAGAAAGAATGCGACTTCTAGAGAGTACAGATCATGTGGGTTAGAGAGAAACAGTGAGCTGTGGCACTGTGCAGCTAGCCTTTTGACAAGACCCAAGGTAAAAGCCAGAATGTGAGCTCGATAGGATTTCTGCAAAAGCCCAGTAGCAAGTCAGGTTTCAATAGGCTCCTGGTGACTATGGCTCCTTTTCCTCTTCCTCTTCCTCTTCCTTTGTTTTTTGTTTTGTTTTGCTCTGTTTTGCTTTGTTTTGGTACCAGAGATCAAACTCAGGACCCTGTACTTGGCAGGCAGGTGCTTATGCTACTGAGCTATCTCCCCAGCCCCCGTGTAACTTCAATAACCTTTTCTTTTCAAGTTAAGCAACGAAGGCTTTTACTGTTATTTGCAAACAGGAGAGTTGCTGCTTGCTTTCTGTCTGTCTGTACATATTTTCTTTGTCATCCTTTGACAGCTTGACTGCCCCCCACCTAAGCCCTGCTTTCTGCTCCTGTTCTGAGGCTGAGCCCTGTTGTCCTCAGTCTAACAGTGGACGACCTGGCATGTCCTGTGCAGTGTGGCCTCTGTGAGTGGAGGCTCTCCAGTCTGCAGGATCACCACAGTTCCCATGCTTCAAGACGCCATGCTCTCTAGCTGCTGAGTGCTCCTAGAATCTTTCCCAGGTGACACAGAAGGCCATCTTGTCATAGGTTACTTCTCAGATCCATCATTTTGGTGAATCTTTAGTAATCCTGACTGGCAGACAGATTGGTCCTGGCTACAAAGTCCCTCATGGCCTGGGAAGGTGAATGACAGCAGTTTCATGGCAAACCTTTCAATAGAAGCAGCTGGACTGTGGAGGCAAATTACCCAATAGAGAAATAAATCATAGATCTTGAAGAAAATGTTAGGACAGGAAGACAAGTGGCAGCACGACAGCTTGTCTCAGCAGTACAGATCACTCGCTTCAACTCCTTGAATTTTACAGATGAGAAAGGGAACCAATATTGATTCAGAGGTTGCAGTGTTATGGGGTTGTGGACACCTTTATGAACATTGTTGCCCAGGCGAAGATTTTAGTAAACAGGCAAGAAGCTTGGGAGTCCAAAAGGTTACGTGTTTGCTGAAGTGGTGGCGATGGAGCAAATGCTGAGATCAGCTCACTCCAGGCAATAGTGAGTGGGTGCTGTCCCCCATGCCGAGCCTGGACTCCGCAACAGTACCCTTCACATCTCACCCCACTGCCCTTGTCCTGGCGCAGCTCGTGTGGCTACAGCAGCCCTGATTGTCAGCCACTTGCTCAGAGCCAGGGCAGGCAGCCTGAGGCCTACAACAAAGGGAGAACAGAACAGGGGTCCAGAATTTCCTAAAGTATCTCTGCCTCTACCCCGACGGTGAGCAGGTGTTTGAATACAAGTTCAGCATCATCAGTTCTGGTAGGTGCTGAGTCCTAGAACGTACAGGAACAGAGAAGTGGGTATAGAGGAAGAGTAGGAACCCAGACGTCACATGCCATTGTCTCCTTAACTCTCTGTTCCTGGGACAAGCCACTCTATTTAGCATTTCAGTGACACTGTGGTACTAGAGGAGACACCTGCACTCTAGAGTGTTGGAATAACTCAGCTCTGAATTTCTGAGACAGCCACCGGGGTCTTAAGCACATGATTCTTTCATCATAGCCTTTGACCTCAGATATAAACTCTTTATGGGCACAGGGAGGAATCTTTCCATCTGAATGGCTGAGCAGAGTTGATCATCCAGTATGTGCAGGAATAAGAGAGGAGGTGATTTGGAGTCGATGGTGGAAGAGGCAGCTGGGTGCCTGGGCAGCACAGATGTGCCCTGCAGTGCCTCAGAGAGACTGTTGGCTTCGCTCCCCATGCACATTTGCAGGATGGGGAAGGGGTGTTCCATAGAGCCAGTCTTCAGTACAATGTGTCACGCAGCATGAAGGGTTGAGCTGTACAGATGACTCGGGGTACCCCGTGTGGAGACAAGTTCTGCAGATGTTCACTGTTGGCTGCAGTGCACAGCCAAGTCAGGAAGCCCTTGGACTAGAAATAACAATGTGTTGTTTTGTTTTAAACAGTATTAGACTATGACAAATGTTTACCTTGTACACCATTTGGTGTCTGGCAATTGTCAAGGGGTTTGTTGAGTCCTGATACTTTGACAGCTCCTTAACAATTTTTTGTGGACTTCAGAATATTCACTGTGTTTCTTCTTTCCTAGTATTTGGGGAAATAGTAAATAATACTATTTCCTAGTATTTTCCTAGTATGTTGACTTTAAGGCTCTAAGAATTTTCTCAGGAATGCCTCTAATATTTGCAGGATCAAGGGTAAGTTTTACAAATGGTGGCCTACACATTTAATAAATCCAAATATTTAAAATTTTCAAAGAGAGGCCAACAAAAATCTGCTAGCTAAAAATATATTCTCCCCTCTTAACAAGTATATTTTCACAACAACTTGACAAGCCAAGCTAGTCACTTCTCTATTAGTATGAAAACACACCTGAGGAAATCAGTAGAGGAAGGGTGTATTGTGGCTCACATTGTCAGAAGTTTTCACCTATGATTGGCAGACTCTGGTGCTCTTAGGCCTGGAGAATGCCAGAGCGCTGAGGCCTGGAGGCCATTGTGAAGCAAAACTTCACCTCATGGTTACCAGGAAGTGAAGACAAAAATAGGAAGAGGCTAGGGTGCCAATATCTTCTCAAAAGCACAGTCCCAGTGAGCTACCTGTGTCCACAAGGTCCTGTCTCCTGAAGAGTCTACCACCTTCTGAAAGCACTGTAGGCTGATGACCAATACCTCACATGTACCTTTTGGAATGCTTTCATGATCTGGTCTATTGAATTTGCTTTGGAATCATCAGGCACTGCTTGGGTCTCATGGCTGGAACATGATGGCGCCAGGAAAGCTGACCCAGCTCATCTGCCTGTGTCCATCACTTTTCTTTAAATGTCCAAGTCCATTTTCAGTCATGAACTGGCTTAATTTTCACATCTGGACACTCCGCTCTACATCTAGCTCCTTCCATAATTCCACACACTGCCACTCTCAGGGACCCACCTACTAAAGGATGATCTGTCCTTGGGAAGTTGGCCAGTGTTGACCCTAGATGAAGCATACGACCATGTGGGCAAAGATTTGGGGTATCCTGGATAACTGGGGAGAATCCAGAAGGGGAAAGAATTTGAGTTTAGCTACATGAACTTTCCACTGTAGAGGGTGGGTATGACCAAAGGCAGAACTAGTAGAGCTCTTTGAGGCACAGACTCCAGCGTAGGAGGTCCTCTTGGGTGCTTCTAAAGATGACACTATCATTTTAAACCCATGCATGATGAAGATTGGAGTTTTTTGAATTTTTACATGAAACCCATGTTACCTGGAGTAAGTAAAGGAACAAAAATTTAAAGAAAATGCATTTCAGCGTGGTCCATTTTTATGGGTGTTCAAAAAATGGATCACTATGCTTTGAAGGGCTAATGGCCCCAAGGAGGTGCCAAAGATGCTTCTCTGAGTTGGGCTGAATTTAAGACAAAAATATTTTGGCAATATTTCTTTTCCTCTTCTGTGCTCTTATCTCAGAACTATGGTCCTTGCTGTAGTCTCCTCATGAATGAATGACCATTTTACTCAAGTTGCACATCAATGACTTTCAAAGATGGCAGTGGCCTTTTAGAGGGTGCCTACCACGCATGTGGGATCATGCCAGATAATCTACATATTTATCTCATTGCCTGTGAGATAGGTGTTGTGCTTTCAGCTGGAAGAGAATAGACTCAGAGCAGTGTGATTTAGCTTACTTTTGGGGCTACCAAATGTATAAATAGCAGAAAACACCTAACACTAAATCTTACACCCTTTTCTGATGCCTCCCACAGAGAAAGAAAAACAACAGATTGCCCCTTCATCTCCCACCAATAAAAAGACCCCTCCCCATATGCTAACTCTCCCCTAGTTCCAGGGAGAAGTATGCTAGTGTTACTCCAGAAGACCGAGGGTATTTGGCAGACCCAGCAGGGTAGGGATAAAAGCTGAATTCTCCCATTTAAAGTGTGTTGTGTATGTACGCCAGTGTATTCTTTGTTGCAAACTGAAGAACATGAGGATAACGGAATCTTTATCTTCTTCCAGTCCCCTAGATCGTGGGCACAGATGTCTCCTGATCAATCCCCTCAATTCCTGGGTTGTGGTTAGAGGACAGGACCAACTGTTTCACGATTCACCCTAGATTTGTAGCTGATGGAGCCTAAGCAATGAACAGCCAGAATGATAATAAGCAAGATATTCTGCTCAGGGTAGAGTTCAGTGTGGGGACACACAACAGCTTAGCTATTTCTACTAAACATGGAAATCTTCTACTGAGTTAGAGCAAGCTTTTCAAGGGAGGATCAGGATCAAGAACCTCTGTTTTGGGGGCATTGTGGTCTGATGGCATCCACTGCTTAATCCACCTCCTACCATGTTCCTTTCTCAGGGATAATTCTTCAATCAATGCTTCACGCTCAACTATGCCTCAGTGTCTGCTTTGGGGGAAACCCAAACTTCCCCCAGATCCTCATATTTTACAGGCAACCAGTAAAAATGAATGAAATTGCTAGCCCAATAGAATAGAATGCTGTGAGGACAGGGCTATTTGTCTATTTTCCCTTTTTACACCTAGAATAACGTCTGGCACATAGTGTTGGGTATGAAGCCCAGTGAAGAATTGTTAAATGAACAAATGAAACTCAGGCAAAACTCTGCATTTGCTCAGCCAGAATCGGCTGGGCTTCAAGTAGTACTTCTGGAGGCTTTCTGTGTTCATTACCTCTTTCTTTTGGTACACTGACATCAAGTCCCCTCCTTCTTTTCTTTCCCTCAGTCCCTGAGAATTCATAGGAGCCCCATCGTTCCATGCTCAGAAATCCCTCGTAGAGCTCCTGCCCAGTCACCCATCTCTTCTCAGCTTCTCTGCCTTCTCTGCTCTGTCAGCAAGCCAGAGGCAAGTGATGATCTCCAACTATCAGGTGTGAATGCTGACCTTCGCTGGACTCTGCTGTCATCCTGGCCCTGAGTAGGGGATGTTTACAAAGAGCATTGCGTCAGAGCACTGCTCCAGCAAGGTGCTTTCAGAATTTTTTAAATATCAACTAGTTGCCAGCCATGCTATTTCACCTTCATATCTTTGACTATTCTGGGTACCCCAAGAAGGAGAATATTCATCCTTTTGTGTTTGATTGATTTTGCTTAGTATAGTATCTTTGAGGTAGAGCCACAGTTCAGCATGTTTCAGAATTTCTATTTTTATTTATTTATATTTTTTTGTGGGACCCAGGTTCAAACTCACAACCTTGCACTTGCCAGGCAGGCACTTGTGCCATGGAGCTATCTCCCTAGTCCCTATTTTATTTATTTATTTATTTATTTATTTATTTATTTATTTATTTCTTGCTTGCGAGACTGGGGTTCAAACTCATGACCTTGCACTTGCCAGGGAGGCACTTGTGCCATGGAGTTATTTCCCCAGCCCCCAGAATTTCTATTTTTAAAGGTTGAGTAATATTCTATGTTATGTATACACTTTATTTATCCATACATTGTGGAGAGTTTGGAGTTGATGTTTACCCTTTGGACATTGTGAACAATCTTACTATGAACCCAGATGTATAAATACAGTCCTACAGTGCTTGACAATGGTTCTGACAAATGCGTAAGTAGGTAGTTTTGTCAGTGTGTGGAGTCACCGAATGTGCTTACACACATGGCGATGGTGAAGGTCTATCGCTCTCTGTGGCCTTGGAATAGTCAAGAGACCAATGAACATGAATGTAGGAGGCTGCTGTCAGCATAACACAGCACAGATTTCTACAGCCAATTAAAAAAGGCATAAAGTAGTGATAAAATAATAGTACAGTTATTATCTAAAACAATAATATGATCTTTTATTATCATTGCGAGGCATTATGTATCATACATAATTCTATGTGCTATATTTTACAACAGCAGACAGTAGAGGTGGGCTTTTTACACCAGCACCACTACAAAAAGGTAAGCAATGCATGGTGCTATGATCCTCTAATGGCTAGGACGCCACAAGGTGATATAAGTTTTCAGCCCTATTACCCCTTATGGGATCGCTCTTGGATGTAGGGTACGGTGCTGATCATCCATCTTGGTGGTTCGTGAGTGGAACTGAGTCCCAGCTCTCAGAGCTCCTGAATGAAGCATGGAACTGCTGAGTCATTTGGTAATGATAGGTTTAACCTTCTAAGGAGCCACCAAACTGTTTCCGTAGTACTAACAAGGATTCCAGCACACCCACTCTTGCACTCAGAATGTTTGTTAGCACAAGGAAGGCTCTGAGAAGTCCTGAGACAAAGACCTTATTCCACTCTGATCCCTCATTCCTCAAACTAATTTGATGGTGTCCCCTTTGGGGAAGTATCATTCCCCACTGGGCTGCGAAGAGTGCTCGGAACTTAACAGGTTTGCATGGGAAGGGCTTCGAGCTCAGCCTGTGGGTTAGGGAGGCAACATACAGAGTGTAGGCGTGGGCCCAGCTCTGTCCAGCCAATGAGCTTGTTGGGTGACTTGTTTTCTCGGTGGCTTTGCACATGTTCCATTATTCTCTGCTCTACGTACCCTTCTTCTGTGTCTTGGCTTTTGTAAGTTCTATTTATTCCTAGGACTAGCTCAGATACCCCTCTGCTCTGATGCAACAGAGCATTCTATTTGTCCAGGCAGAAGCAGGAAGCTCTTCTTTGTGGCTAGTTTCCTGTTGAACAATTTGCCTTTACTATATGGAAGGTGGTCAATTACAACTTGCTTAAACAATGACCTGGTTAACTTACTGAAAATGTAGATGCTTCTATCTCACTAAAAATTCTAACTTAGTAGCTCTATGGTGTACATTTAATAATTCTAGAAAGTGCCTTAAAAGCTCCAGCAGTATTTTCAGGCAGATTTTTGGAATTCTCTTTAGTTCTGTGAAGATGGCCCAATTTAACTGTTTATTTGACACATACTATATATAAATACTGTATGAGTGAATAAACACACTAATGAATTAATGAACAAGCGAAGGTTTCCTCCTCTATAAATGATGACCTTGGACTCGACGTCTCAGCTTTTTCTTGATTTCTTAAAATTTGAATTTTTTTTACCCCAAATACTAGGTTCTCCACAGCTTTAATATTAGAAATGCGCACAATACAGAAACTGAAACATAGGAAGCCTCCAGAAAGACCCACTGAAAGGGATTTAGTTCAAGTTAATATTTGGCAAAAGCCTCACGACTCACAAATAACTCTATTTGTGAAACTACCAACTACATCACAAAGTAGGGACACAGAGGTATTCACTCGCACCCACATCCTCTCTCCTGAAAATGTGAGGAGCAACAGGCATCACTTGAAGGTCTGACAAGCCTGGAAGTTTGGGAACCAGGGACCTGTGATTAAGGGAAGCCAGGTGGGAGGGGTGTCAAGGTGTTCACGAGGGCAGCAGACAGAACTGCCAGGGCCTGACTCTGCTAAAACTGCCTCTCAGGGGACAAAACCCAGGTCTTCACTCATGCTGAGCACAGGCTCCAATGCCGAACACTGTCCACAGCCCTTCGGGATGTCTTTGACTCTTTCCCTGCAGGTCATGAGAGGCAGCTTCAGCTTCTCGGAAGAACCGTGGCCCGAGAGAAATGAAATCTCTTATTACTTATAACCCCTTCGCATTTCGGAAGAAAAAGGCTGACTGTGGCTGCCAAGATCCAGCAAATATTTAGTTAGCTTGGAAAGAATGGATGCTCATTTTCCAATTCTCACAGATTTCTCTATGCCCGGTTTCTTTTATTAAAAACATTAAATCCAGAGATAAAGTCGAATGGCACTCCAAGCTGCAAGCATTCATCTGTATCCTGGGGAACAGAACTCAGGATCTGAACAAAGAAGTTAAATCAATAGAACTCATGAATGTCCTCTAGGAAGGGGCCCAGAGTGGCAGAAGAACAGTCCAGGGGCTCCTATTTGCAGTTTTCTTGGAGTGGCTATTTATGGGAAGGGTTAGCCAATGTTTGTTCGATTGGCAAGTGTCAGCAAAGTGGCCCACGGGCCAAATGCTGCCTGACTCCTTGTTGGTTGTGTATGGACTGAATTATAAGTATTTTGCTACCTTGCTAAGTAGGGGAACTTTTTTTTTAAAGACTATTTTATGCCATCTGAAAATGAGAGGAAGTGTAGATTTGCATCCATAAACGAAGTTTTACTGGCATTCAGCCACACCCATTTGTTTGCATTTTGTCTATGGTTGCTTTTGAGCTATGCAGGTGGCACTGTTGAGCAGCTGAGACAGAGACCGGGTAGCCTTCAAAGCCTAAAATATGCACCAGCTGACTTTTGCAGAAGTCTGTGTGTCTCAGAAAGGGATAGAAGACCTGGCTCTCACTGTTACTTGAACTCAGCACTATAAAGTATATCTACACAGTTAAACAATTATAAGGCAAGCACCTGTATAACTTCACATTGGGATCAAGAAATAAAACACTGTCCTCCATAGCCCAGGACTCCTCTGTATATCCCTCCTCCTCCACCAAAGCCAGGCATTTCTGATAGCATGTCTCCGTTGTTGTCTAGACTTTTACCACTTATTTCATAGTTGCTTGTTTCTGAAGTTACACAATAATCAGATAACACTGCATTCCCATCTTGGTGTCTATTTCTCTCAGCTTAGTTTGCCAGGCTCAGTTCTTAGTTATGGCATGTGGTTGTAGCTCTGTGGTTGTAGATTTTCTGTATGTCACTCATGACGACACCTAGGCAAGGGTCACTGATCTGTTTCACCTTTGGTGGACAGTAGGGTCATTCCCAGTTTGGGGAAAATGTTGAATAACAGTGCTGGGGCCATCTGAGCCAGGGTTGATTTCAGTATATCTCAAGAGGGGTGGATTTGTGAGATATAGAAAACGTATACCTTCAACTCTCCTCAACACCCATCAGTTCTCCAGAGAGGTTGGGCCAAATCACACTCCTGTCTGTGGCCCCCTCAAGGAAGCGGAGGCATTCTCTTGAGTTTTGTCAATCAGGGTTGTTTCCACCTCCATCGTTTGGCTCCATTGGAGCCATGTCTGTCAGGCTCTGTGAACCTGAGTGAGGCCTGACAAATACACAAGGGCTAGGGTTTCTTCTGCTTTGCACCTTCCCTTTAAGTTATTCTCACATCTTAATAGGAAAAAATCAAACTTTCTAGTATGCTAATGTTACGGTTTGTGTATAGGTGTGCCCCCAAAGCCTCATGCAGTCATGGGGTGGCTTCTGGAATTTGTAATTGATTATTGTGAAAATGGGTGCTGCACCTCCCCTGGGGAAGGTGATTTGCATTTCAATGTAAGGAAGTTAGCTGCTTGAGCTCTCCCTGTGCTCTTGCTCTTAGCTGCCACCATGAAAGTTTGCCCTCTGCCATTTGCCTCTCTGCTTCGGACCCAGCTGAATATGGACTGAAACCTCCAGTAACTATGAGCTAAACGAACTTTTCCTTCCCTCATTTTTAGTGTCAGGTATTTGTCCCAGCAACGAGAGAAGAGTAACTAACACAGCTTCTCTAGACAGGGCAGGCACCCAGCCAGCTGAGATATCCTGACCCCCTCCCCACCGATGGGTGCGGAGGAAGGTGGCTCAGCACAGCCAGGCCATCAGGTGGGGACAGCAGGGAGGCAGTAACTGCCCTTTTCTCTTTCTCCAGGGAATGAGAGGACTAGAAGGTCAGAGAATCCACCTCCTGGGAAGCTGAGGCTTGTGTCTTTCTCAGGAGGATTTTAGGAAAATGGGTGCTGGACAAGCTGCCTCCTTCAACTGCCAGCCGGCGGACGCTCAACCCCAGCACCTGGGGCACCAAGCACTACAGGGATTTCTGAAGCATGATGTAGCACTACACTGAAAAGGCCCAAATAAACGCTCAACTCTAGCACACATTTATCCAGTTTGTGAAGCGGATTAATAGAATAACCAATAAAACATGTATAAAAGCTTTAATTAAATCTGATGAAATAAAGCTTCATGTTTTATTTATGGACACTCCCAACATGTAAAGGATTCAGGGAGACATTCATTTTTACTGCCATTTCGTCCTCATATCTATAATTAAATCCAGGCTGCAGCTCTGGCCCAAAGCAATGAGGCATTTTAAAGCTGGCCTCGGACCCCTCCCCCATCTGCTTTTAATTATAATTACCATCCCGAATACATAGGAGGCTGATGGCAAAACAAAACAAAATAATCAAACAAACAAACAAACAATGGTTGCTGCCATTGTGTCTTAAAGCGACATGCCAACGGCATTTCAGGCAGAAGGGCGTATCCTGTAGTTCCAGTTTTATTCTGTACCAAGTGCACAATCCCTTCATTTTACTTTGACATAAAAAAAAAGAACTTCATGAAACAAGACAAAATAACTTATGATTATATGAAACATAACTGTGACAAATCACAAAACTATACATATTAATAGAAAAAAGTGTACCTAATTCTTTAAAAGATTTATGACAATAAGCACCAGATGTGCCTCTAGAGTAAAACGGGCCCCGTATCCAGTATGATATATGCAGTTCATTTCTCTACGTGAGTGTATATAAGTATGTACAAAAGCCTGTGTGATTTATGGAAAACAGATTTCCACCCCCCGAAATGCTTTATGTCAGCAACATTACACAGGATGCTTTGCTGTCTGTACAAAATAAATCTCTTCTTTTTTACAAACACCATTTCTCCAATGAGTTTGGTTTTTCCTTCTTTTTTCCTTCACCCCTCACAAAAAGAATATATATATATATATATATATATATATATATATATATATATCTGCAGAAATTCCACACCACCAACAAAAAGTGCCATTAAGAAACGCTGCTATAAAATGACATGGCAAAACAGTCAAATGAAACACCGAGCAGAACAACTAAAACTGAACAGTGATAGTCACTGTTCCCAATACTTGAAGGCAACTGGAAAGTCAAGGTTCGCTGAGGGGGGAGTTGCACAGCTGTCCCCGTCCAAAACTGATACTAGTGTCCTCGTGTGCTTGACAGCTAGTCATTTTAAAACTGAACAAACCAAACACACTATCATCAGTGGAAACCACGCCGCGATCTGCTAATGGTCTCTTCCCATGTTAGGATGGCCTAGGTCATTTGCAGGAATCAAGGGTAGAAGGGGATACCTCTTAGGACCAGTAAATATTTAAATAATATTTAAATGTTGATCAGAGACTAAATTACAACTGACATTTTGATGTGGTCTCTTTAGGGAATTACAACAATGTAGCAAATTAAATGGTCCCAAGGCATAGTGATTTAGTTTTAATGTAATAGGATAATAGGCTTTCAGCTATGTGTTTCCACAAGCACTAGGATTTTTTGCTTGTATCTTTTAAAGCGGAATGACAATCTCTGCTTAGATATTTAAGAAAATGGCTACATGTCAAGACTAAAAAGGTCAGGAAATGAGAGCAAATGATCTTTTGAAGTTTCATGTTTACTGCTACAAAACAGTAAGATACATAGTAGATCTTCTGCAATACAAAAGGCAGCAAGGGGCCAATTTTAATGTCAGAAGACATTCTGGAACCTAGGGATAGCTTTTGGAGTCTGAAGGCAAGTGAACGCGTCTTGGCCTGAGGTTCTAACCATGAGCCTGCAGGACCATGGGGCAATTCTGCGGCCCCAGGGAGGGGCTTCCTCTGACAACTCCCTTTGGGCTGCTGAGAAAGGAGGGGCTGGAGGCCGGCTGCCCCCTGGCTCTCCTTGGATCTTTCCAGGCCAGGTGAGACAAGGGAGGAACAGTGTGGCTGAGACCAGAGCCTGGCTCCCAAGCAGCTCCTCTTAGACAAAGAGGGAGGCCACATCCCTGGCACCTGCCGTTCGGCTTCTTGCTTTGTTCTCCTTCCTCCTTTCCACTTCAATTTATCTATGAAGCCAAGGGCAGGGCTGACAACATCAACTGCAATCACAGCCCACCCCTTCCCATCATCTCATCAAATCAACAAAATGTACTTTGAGTCACTTGTAACAGTGTCGGTAGTGAAGAACAGATAGCAAGGTCTTCCTTTCTTTCAAGCATGTGACAGAGGACACGGCCTACACACTGCGGACTAAGCCAGCCAGTGTCAGCACACGTCCCTGCTTAGGCCAAGTAACACAACCCTAATGTCTGCACGAAGGGCGGTATTTTACGTGCAGCCCCCGTGCTCCCTCGGCAAAGGAGCCTGCTGCACAGCCTTCTGCAGAGCAGAGCAGATCTGCATAATGTGGTTAACTCAAATCTCCTGCAGACTTGGAGAGTGGCACGACAGCTCTGCTTAGAGCACAGCCCACTGGCAAGACAAGCTGGATCAGCCAAGAGTGCTGTAAGATCGGAACCCACACTTGGCTCCTCAGGCCCCTCGCTCTACTGCACCCTGCAAGAACGTGGGAATTAGGTGGAACACTTCTGATTTTGGAGCCAGACTAAAAGGACCCATCTGTCATAAAACAAACTGTCACAGGGCTCCAAGTCTGACGCCAAGCTAATTGTCTTGCTGAAGACTGTAATTATCTCAATTTGATAAATACAATTGTTTAGAAAATATTCTTTAAAAGAGAGAAAAGAAACTATGAAATGTGAGTGTACCAGAATGCTGGAATTAACTGTTCGGGGCTCAGCCAATTCTTACAGCTCTCACCCTAAGACACAAGACCTTTTTACTTGTCCATACAGATGATTTCTTCAGGCTTGATATAAAATGGCCAAGTGCTCTGTGAAAAATTTCAGGCCTTCAAGACAGTTTCAGAAAGAAAAAAAAAAAAAGGTGGTATTCGTTCTCCTACCTCTGAGAACCATTCCCTATACCTCCCCAAAAGGTGATACCAAGAGATTGTAGGGTATGGTCAGCATGTCTGGAACATGGTTTAGAAGCTATCGAAATCCCAGCCCTGGGGAGGTTGAGACAAGAGGGTCACTGAGAGTTCAAGACCAGCCTGGAATACAAAAGTGAGCCCAAGGCCAGCCTGAACTGTATAGTGAGACCCTGTCTCAAAAAAAAAAAAAAAAAAAAAGAAAAAAAAGATTGAGAAATGAAAAGTGAAAACCAGAAAACAGGAAGGGGAGACTACTCAGGAAAGACAGGCAGAAGTGTGGATACTCTGAGGAAGCCGCGCAGGGGCTGTGCAGAGTAACTGGATGCCCGGCCTCCTTGGGTGGGTTTTCTGTGGGAACCGACACATATGACCTGCCATGTGTCCCTGTTCCCGCAGCCCCTGCCATAGGTGGAGTGCCAAAGTGAAAGTAGTGGGCAACTAATTCAAACTGCCTCTTCCTATGAAAGGAGTTTTCCGAATGGAGTCACTGAACAGTCAGGCCATGAGGGTTCCTGCTACAGCTCTGGGTACAGGTAGGAGTGTGTGTGTGTGTGTGTGTGTGTGTGTGCGCACACGCGCACTCATGCATGCACGCACAACTGCCCACTCTGTTCTCCTCAGACAGCTTTGCAAACTGCACAGCAATCCAGCAGTCGAGCCAAGCAGAACCACAGCTATGGTGAAGTGTATATGGCTAGGGTGACTACAATGATCATGATTTCTGCCCGGAGAACAAAATCTTAAGTGTTATTTCTTTTCCTCTTAAGGCAGACATAAGTAATAAGTGTCTAATATTAAAAAAATAAAGTAGGTTGATGAAATAGAAAAACCTTTTGTCAGTGGGGAAACACTGACTATAATTGTTTAGCATGATGGTATCTAAGAGAAGAGGGAAAACCCAGGAATTTCTGAGAGTTGAGACTGCAGGATGCTTTGGGCGTGGATTCGCTTCACTGTGCTTGGCCTTGCACCTTCTGCAGTTGGGAGAGGCGGCTCCCTGCGCCTCTGGTATCCGGACTTGTCCCTTTTTGGAGTTTTCAGCAAGGGTCATCCCCCAACCCCAATTTAATATCCATGTCCTTTCATTGGTGTCCTCTGAGGGTTGATAGCCAGGAAGTAACAAGTATCCAGTAAGGAGAGACGACAGTCCTGCTGGTCACATGGTCCACCAAATCCAGCGAGACAAAGGAGCAAGTGCAAATACTGCCGCAAAGCCAGTTCTGATCACCCTGGTCTGCTCTCCGAAGCCACAGTGACCCTGAGGCTTCACTGACCCCTTAACACCCTCCTCCATGCAGCCTGTGATGGTCTGACAAGAAAAGGCAGCAAGCAACTCAGAGATTCTGGGTGTTGGGCAGGGGTCAGTGGAGCCTTTAGCTTTCAGTGTAAACAGAGGAAAGCTGGCTAGGGCAGCGATCCACAGCGCTGATCTGTAAGAAGGTGGTGTCATCCGGTCCACTGCGAAGAGACTCTCCGAAGAGGCTTGAGGAGGCTGAAGGCAAATCATATACTGGAAGAGAAAGAACACAGAAAGTCAGACAGCAGGCCCCACCTCCACTGGGTGTGCAGCGCCCTAGCGCAGTTCACCAAGGGCTGGTCCTCCGGCACACAGGGCTCTGTACCTGGGAACCAGTGGGCAGGAGGCGACCTACGGGCTGCTGCCGAACCATGACTCAGCACAAGTACAGACATTCATGCTTAGTAGAATTAGGAGTGTTTTAGGGAGAGAGGGAAGTAGCCTCAATAAGAAGGTGGCAGTCATCATCAAAGAGAACAGGATTATAAAAGACGTGTAAAAGAAGGGAAAGAATAACCCAGAAGTGAACATACTACAAAGACCGAGGGATGCGGGGGGAGAGGCATGGGGCAGGGGGGTCAAGGATGTTGGCGCAGGCCAAGAGTAGAGCACAGAGGAAAAACACGTGTGGGCAGGTCTGGGAGTTTGATCCCTCTTAAGTCAAGGGGCTTCCTTGCCATGAGGGAGAGGAGTTTATTCTCTACACCACTGGAAATTGCTGAAACTATCTGAGGAGGAATGTGGGTTATTTTATCTCCTAGTTTTGGAGATAGAATGCTTAGGGTAGTAGAGGGCACAGACGAGGTGGAGGAGGGAGACGCAGGGAAGCTGCCTGGAAGGTTCCTGCTACAGCTGAAGCAGGATGGGAGAAAGAGAACTGGAGAAGGGCTGGGAGGAAGGGCAGCTGCATGGGCAAGAGTGAGATCTGCTGCAGTTACGCACTTGGCCAAGGCTGGTCCGTGCACAGGGAACCCACTGGGTCTCTCTGGCCAGGTGGCCTAAATTTCTAAATCACAGACCCACCGCATACCTGCAATGCCTGAGTGAGTTGAGAAGGCTCTGTGGAAAACGTCAAAACCAGCCTGGCCCATGGATGTGGGGACGAGGCAGTCCTCAAAGGAAGGTACCACACTGCAGGAGCTGCCAGCTGGCACAGGTCTCTGGGACTCGGGGTAATGTGGGGAACAGAACGTCTGAAGCTGTCCATAGAATCCTGAAATGCAAACAAGACATTACCCTACTTCAAGGCACAAGACTATTCTAATAAGGTTAGACCCTTACTCCGCCTTGATTCTTATGGCAAAACACCTTTATGCCTTACGGTCACCTTTAGGATCTAAACAAGCATCTAGAATGCACTACCTGGGCTGAAGCTCTCTGACCTCAGAGGGATTTCAAGGTTTGTTGGCTTACAAACTTTTTAGTTCGTTCTCTAGTACCCAAAGTCAAAGGGCTGTAGCCTTTACTGGATTCTCTTGGCTGCCGCAGGCCTGATCTTCGTGGGATCTTCCCACTCCAGGCACTGCCATCAAATTTCCAATGCATCTCCTCCAATTCCCTTGTCCAATATTCTTTTCTGTTTTTAGATGAGGGAAAAAAGGAACTTGCAGATTGCTCTTCTTGAAGGGCCGCTTAAATCCTAAACCAGCATAGATCTAGCCACCTGTGCACCTGCCACTATAACAGATGAGACACAAATCTCCCTCGTCTTCCTAGGTGCACAGTGTCTGATAGCTGGGTGTACTACATTGCTGATCTTTGTAGCAACTGGGAAAACTAAATGCATAAGTAATCAAAAATGATGAAATATTCCTTAGTACCTGAAAAAAATCATCAAATTTATCATAATCTGATTTCATCGATCCCCTTCAATTTTTTCCCACTCAGTATAGTTTCCTTGGCAGCTAAGGTGTCCTTTCCTATGATCTTCCAAAATTCCCTTAATTATTTACCTTTTCCTTCTTTCTCCATGCTTCATAACTTTAAATCAATAGATTACTTTCCTAGAGTACAATGGGATTATAAAACACAGTAACGAACTTTCAATTCTGCACTTTAGTGAAGAGAAAGCTCTGCTGTGTTCTCATGCTAGTTTCATTGTGTCTGCTTCTTCAGGTGTGGAAGACGAAGGCCACTGTCCACTTCCCAGAACTGCTGTGAGAACCTGTGAGTCACTGGACATCGAAGTCCAGCTATGACACTTTAAAAGTGCTCTAGAAATGTCAGTTGTTGTTGACATTACTATTCTGTTTCTGACAGGAAAAAAACAAGGGGATTAATGGAGGACAAGGCTCAGCATTATTTCCACAAGTATTAAATTGTGGAAAACAGAACAAGTTATTTGAACTTCTGAGTTCCAGTTTTGCATGCCTTCTGCCTCTAGACTGCTTCTTCTTAAGACCAGAAGCCTTTAGGCCTGATTAAAGAAAAGTGATCCACCTATCAATAGGGGAGGGGGTCACTTGAATGATCAAATTTATTTTCTCTCTCTCCTCTCCTATTGGGGATTTAACTCAGGTCTTCCCACTGCGTTACATCCTGAGCCATGGCTTTTTTATTATGAAACAGGGTCTAATGAAGTCACTAAAGGGCTTCCGCTGGGCTCAAGTTTAAAATCCTCCCGCCTCAGCCTCCTAGAGTGTGGGGATTATGTTAACTGAAACAAGGACATGTTGAGCCAGCCAGCCTAATGCCCTTACAACTCTTCTCATTAGGACTCTCAAGGTAGCACATGTGATGCTCAGAGCATCACTGGCTGGAAGGGCTTTTCCATAGATGCTGTAAACACTACCAAAATGAGTGTGCTTAATTCCTGAAGACTCAGAGTGGCCCATTAAGAACTTATGACCTAAAAGAGAAGTCGGATGCAGATTCATGTATAGGCCACATGCACCGCAGAAAACAAAATACAATATCCTTCAGAAGTATACAATAGTACACATTGCACTTTACATAGACTCAACAGAAAAACACCCCATATAAGGTTTGGGGAAAGACGAAAGGCTTGTGCTCAGTACACACCGGAAAATACATAGGAGAATGGAAAACTTTTAGCTCTTCCCTTTTTGATTCCCCCAAAGCTTTTGCCTGGTATCACTAGGCAGACAGGCAAAGGATCCAAACATACTACTCATAAATACTTCATAGTTGATCAGCCAGTATGAATGAGCTGTCAACTCTTAACGTAGCAGAAAAATAAAAATCAAACAATAAAAGGACACATTCTATGTATCACATTAGCAAGCTTTTTTTAAAAAATGCATTTAGAATAGAGTGCACAGGGTCTCACTGTACAGATCAGACTCGGAGTGATCCTATTTTCAGCCTCCCAAGCACTGGGATTATAGGTGTGTGCCACCACGCCCAGTCTCAGGGAGCCCTGGGGGTGGGCACAGCACAGCACACTGGGGATCGAATCCTGACCCCTGTGCCTGCCTCAGCAGGCACTTTAGTCCTCTGAGCTATCTGGTCAGCCCCAGTAAACACCTTAGGACACCATTCTTAGTGCTACATTGTGAATGGTGAGTGAGGCACTCCATAGCATTACAGACATGGTGAAAAGTGTTTTTTCTCCAATTCCTAGGGAAACCATTTGACAATCTGTACCTAAGGACACTTCAAGGTGTTCATACGTGAGGGTTTGGAATTTTACTTCTGAGAAAGCATCTTCGAAGTATATTCTAAAGAACACACACACACACACACACACACCTGCGTAATGATAGTTAATGACAGAGATAATGATTGTAACATGAAACTAGAGGCCGAAAATGGCCAGCCATGAGAAATCGGGTAAAGATCAGTGCACATATAGAAGGAGGCCTTTAGAAAGCCATTACAACATTTATAAGACTATTTAGCAATATGGAAAAAACAAAGGCTTAAGATTTTTCTTTAATCTAAAGCAAGCTTATAAAATTGAAAATAAGACACAAATATTATAGAATATATTTGGATTTTTGTCAGTACATGTTTGCAGTACATGATTTCATTCATTGTGTGGAACTGGTACATGTACATAACACATCCCAATTTGTGATTTCAGTAGTTAAAATATTCGTTGACATCTAGAATATACAGAGAAGACTTGTTAATCAATAAGAAAATGGACTCTTTCCAAATAGGAAAAGAGCAGGGAATAGGGAGAGACAATTTACAAAAGAGGAAATTAAAAGGCTAAAAGTTAATCCAGAGATATTCAAATCTATCACAAATCAGTGAAATATAAACTACATCAATAATGAGACATGACTACTGGTGGAACGAGGAGGCTGGGAGACCCCAGGCATGGTGACGATGTGGGCACGGTCAGCACCGCACTTTCGGTGCGAGTGCAGGCGGAGACAGTGCCAGTCAGGTTAAGAACATGCAGACACCACGGGGCAAGACCCTCAGACCTGCGTACACCTCAAAGAAATACTTACACGAGCCAGAAAAGACATGTGTAAGAATGTTCAGTGTTCTTCTGAAGACGTGAATTGGAGACAAACCAGGGTCCTTCCCTGGTGGAGTGGGCAGGTGAAATGTGTGGGGAAAACAACTCATCCTTGCCCAGACTGTCCCAGTGTTAGACCTCAATGTCTAGGTCTTGGGAACCCTTAAAGTCCCAGGAACCTTCAAATTCCCATGATGTCCTGATATGTGTTGGAGGTATCCCCAAGGAAGACCTTGCACACTGAGGGAACACACTATGCAGTGACAAAAGAAGGGAAAAAAAGTGTTTCATGTATCAAAAAATTGAATATAAAAGCTAGAATCAATTGTGTGAAACCTACGTATAGGACAAAAATGCAAAATGATTACCATATTGAGAGTTAACTTTGAGAGTTTTTTTTGTTTTTTCTGTTTGTTTTTGGCCTTTATATTCTTCTACATTTTACTAGTGGTGAAGGAAGAGTAGTCCAGAGTCAGAATTCCTGATTTCAGATCCCACATACATAT
>PVKN010003555.1:0-36744 GCA_004027915.1 Capromys pilorides
AGTGCAACACCCTGCCTCATTCAAACTCTGGCACTGAAATTCTGGAGTGATCCCTGGTAGAACTGAGGGGATCCAAACTTGGCATCACTTACCAGATGAAAACTAATCCTGGTAAGGAGAATGAACTTGGCCAAGGCTAGACTAGCTCTGCTCAAGGCTAGCTTCCTCCCAGAGGAGGTTCCTCCCTGTCAGCATGCCCTGTGGAAATAGCTTCTTCCTTCCTGAAGAGGAGCTTTCCTACAAAGGGTTCATCACAGCTTCCACAGCAAGTAATTGATTAATCCCTAAATGTCAAAAAATTTAACCCAAGAAAAGTCATTTCTCTTCTCTCCCACATGGATTCCAATGCACTCTCTAAATCATTCTGCATGGGGACATGGATATTTTTGGCACTGAGTAGTGTCTTTGAGGTCAGGTAGCTGACTTACAGTGATACCAGATTTTAACCCATGGGAATGTGCAGAAAATAGAGTACTAAAGACTGACAGAAGTTATATGTTCATTGTGGTTGTTTATCTTCCATCACTGGCCCCCTCTTCCCCCTTCCTAATAATTGATTAAAGGATATGATGCATTTATAGTATTATTTTGTGGCCAGGTTAAACGATAACACCAGCTATGCTACTGGAAACACTGCAGTATATTCCGATCTTCTTCGGTAAACAAAGGGCAAAGGGTGCACTTTACAGCACAACCCATAATCGCACATTCATAAAAGATTAAGTTTTTAATGAACACCTATTATAAACCATGCAGTAAAAAGAGTACAGTACTCATGATTTGGGGCCTTGTCTCTAGCTCAGAAGGGCATGCATGTGGTTATACATAGCATGCTGGCGTATATAGATTTGCTGGAGCTATGCTACACAGCCCTGGCTCCCTCACTTGCATCACTCTATTTCTAACACAGCATCCTGATACTTTTTTATCATCTGTTTATATCATTCCAAAACATTTCTCTTCCAGCTACAGCTTGAGATGTATATTAACATCTGTGAGGAATTCATGGATTATTTCATACATAAGAGACAGAACTGCTCTGAAAACAACTTGAAAAATTCTAAATTTTATTGATCTTTCTGCCTAAATAAGCTTTTAGGTATCTCTGCTGGTACTTAAATCCTGTGTGAAGAAGCAAATGATTTTTTTCTACACCTTTCAGTTTTCTAAAGGACTGCAGGAGAAGCTAGCCATCATACCGAGTTGCTGGAGATTTGGGTAATTGCCACTTAGGTAGCTGGCCCAATTTTTATGGATTTACTTGTATAACTCCTAACTTCCATGACATGGGAGTAATTATTCCCTTGACTCCCATATTACAGATGAGGAAAGTGAGTCATGGAAAAATTGTGTATCCCCCAAGGTCATACTGACAAGCAGGGACAGGTCGAAGTCTGAATCCTGCCTATATCATTCCAGAAGTTCCACTTGCCACAAACAGGCTGGGTGCCAGGATTGTGAGCAGACCCCAGATCTTTAGAGAACATACAGCTACAGCCAGGCAAGTGTCACTGACTAGCATGAGAAGAGCGGAAGGGATGTTCATGAACAGCCTTCCCAGCCTTGCAGAGGGGCTTAGTTCTGAGTCTATATCAACAGTGGAAAATCTAGTTGAACAAAATTCTTTTACTTTTACATGATGGTGATGATTCATATAACTAAAATTCTAGCAGTAGTCTCAGTACAATTAATTATCCTACATAACCCAATAGATAGATATAGATATAGATATAGATATACATATATATACACATATACATATACATATACATATACATACACATATAGACTGTGTGTGTGGTACTGGGGTTTAAACTCATAGCCTTGCACTTGCCAGGGAGATGCTTATGCCCCTGAGCGATCTCCCTGGCCCCAACCGACTTTTTTTTGAGACAGAACCTCTTTAGGTAGTTAAGGCTGACCTTGAACTCACAGCAATCCTTCTGCCTCAACCTCCCAAGTCCTGGGAGTTTGCGTGAGCACTACTACACCTGGCTGACTACAGAAAATTTAAAAGTAGATTTTTTTAAAATTGAAATGACTTTTAGTCAAAACTATATAAACATTAATGCTATGGAGATACTGAGTCAAATCAATCACAGTTCAATGTCACATAAAATCTGCTAAGAATAAAAGTTGTAAATATGAAAATTCTTGGACCAACGAGATAGCTCAGTGGACTAAGCACCTGCTTAGGTAAGGGTAGGGACTAGGACTCGATCCCCAGTACCATATACTGTGCCCATCCAGTCCCCAGGCAAGCTGTCCAAGCCACTGTGCATATCTAATTATAGCAATAAAATTAATTAAAAATAAATAAATAGGAGAACTCTTTTGTTCCAAATACAGTCTCACCCAAGGGTGTCCTTTCTTGGGGCCCTTCAGAAATGGTATATAAAACCCAACCATTCCTTTAAAATTGTCATTTTTTAATAAGAAACTGGAGCTGTTGTTTCTTCTTATTGTTAAATAAATCACCCTTAAAATAACTTTCATATTTATATAATGCACTTCTCTAACAGAGCCAATTGAAAACACATGTTATAATAAATCAATCATGAAATAGAACTTGAAAGTGTCACATAATATTATGGCTTATATGGAGATAGTCTCTCAGAACATCATGCATTTGTGGGTGGGGCTTTGAGGCATGCCTGGACTCTGCGTGTGTGTGTGTGTGTGTGTGTGTGTGTGTGTGTGTGTTCCTGGGCTAGTATCATTCAGGGTGTCAGTGATAGATTTCCTGAAGAGGGAAGCCCCGCATTGGGTGTGGGCAGCACCAGCACCAATAAGCTTGTAGCCTGGGCGCAATACAGGGAGAAAGAAGAGCGCTGCCTCCCCACCCGCCGCTGCAGCATAGCTGTTGCTCCCATGCGACACCCTCTGCCCTGCCGCCCCGCCTCGGCTCCAGCCGACTACAGACAGAAAGCGACCTCTGCGAGCTGTGGGCCGAGCTAAACTCTCCTCCTCTCACTTGTGACCGTCAGACACTTTGTCCCAACAATGACGAAGTAGACGCATGGTAAGGGTTGAAATTTAGAGTTTAAAAAAACAACTCACAGCCTATCAGGGGCTCCTAGCTTGAAGCGAGGCCTGAGCAAAATCGGGGTGGAGCGTTGCACAATAGTCATGCGGATGGAAAAGGGAGTCGCGCTTGCTCTGAATGAGTCGCCAGGCTCCTCCAGGATCCGGGCCAGGACTGCTTCTTAGAGCAGTATTTGCTCTTCTTGTGTCATGTGTAGAGCTTCGCCACAAACCAACTGCTGCTGTAGACGCTGGCCGCAGAGAAACTCTCTCGCGCCTGCGAATGTCCCACAGCAAGTTCGCTCGGCACGTAGGAGCGCCCTCCCTTCTATTCTGTGCCACGCGTCACCGTCCTCGCTGCCCCTGTCTGCGTCGAACTCCTTGGAGAAGGCGACCAGGCTTCCTCTAGCTTTCCACCGCCACAACAGTCAACGTTCATCATTTGAAGAATGAAACAATGAATGAATGCGAGCGAGAATAAGTGGGAGGCGTGTGTGCGCGCAGTGGAGAGAGCTTCCAGAGCTCTTCTGCGCCCACTGCGCCTAACTTCCTAAAACCCGCAGAGTCAGCATGCCCAAGGCCACACTGTGCCCTGCTCCTGGAAGCGCTGTCCTGTTTACTACCAACTGACAGCCACGACGTGGCAGGCAGCATCCAGATATTTCTCATAGTTTAAAATTTTCAGAAACATCTTCCAAAGGAGAATGTATCTCCATTTTCTAATGGAAAATAGACACAAAGAGCTTATGTCGCTTGCCTGCACGTAACTGCAATATTGGTTGAAATTCTAAGTTTGTGGTCTTAGAAAGGCAGCTTAAAGAGCCAGCTTTTTCTCTGAGCACATTATCCGCATTACCCTGCCGTATGACACAGCGCGCATGGTGTGCGGAGGTTAATGTCGTGTCAAAGGAGCGCTTGCGGAGGAGAGTGAGATAAGTGCTGGACAATCCCAAGCCACTCTTTTCCTGTCAGCAGTTGTTTTGATATTTTTCTATTTGTCTTCCTTAATAACTTTATTTCTCAGAACTCAGTGTTTTACTTACCATCTCTCTTGAAGAGAAATATATGGGCCAAGTAGGAAAAAACATCCCGTTTTATTTAAATTGTACAAATGACAAGGATGAGCAGCGGCGTACAGTGAGGCTGAAACCTGAGACGGCAAAGGGGCTTCCTACCCTCTTGCCTTTGAAACCAGCAAGGTTGAAAGGACGGCCCAGCTGCACCACCGTCACAACCCACACAAAAGCGGACCTGCAGGGGCACCTGAAGGAATGTCCTTCTCAGACACTTCGATGGGTTCAGCCAACCTCAAAGGCCTGCCGTGGAGCCATGTGGTTGTGTACTCCAGTAAGCCCATCACTCAGGGGGCTGAAGCAGGAGGAATGATGTGAGTTTTAGACCAGCCTGGACTATATTGAGTTCAAGACCAGCTTGAACTGCACAGCAAGTCCCTGTCTCAAAAAGACAATAGATAAATAAATAAATAAATAAATAAATAAATAAAAAATAAATAAATACAGCTCGCTGTTATCAAACTGTGGAAGTGAAAGAGATCTTTCAGAAATAATTTTTAATGCAAAAAATTCTCACTTCTTCATTTCAACCCAGCAAACTTCTTACCCCAAACACAATCACATGAGGAGGGGAATCTAAGGGGAAATGCGGGGAGCTATAGGTTCCATCTGTGGGCACAATACTGACATAAGGGAGTGAAAGATCACTCCCCCACACACACACCCCAGGTAATAAGTCCTATATAGAACCTGTTATACAATTCCAGAATACAAAGGCTAACTTCACTTGCCCTACTACCTTACTGCTCAACTTTATTTCCCTCGTAGCACTTATTACTAAAATTATTTGATTCATTTTTTAACAAATCTAGCTATCTGGTTGTTGCCACTGAAATATGAACTCCACAAAAGCAGAGATTTCTCTTTAGGGACTTAAACAGTGTGAGGCACTGAGTGAGAGCTTCATAATTGATTTTTAAATTGAAAGTTCATTGTCACTCGTGTATATATTGATCTTATCATGAAGCTGTAAGATGTGGCTTATATATCTTTTAATATACCCATAGAATGTGTCACTTGGTGAGAGCTTAATAAACATTTCCTTCAGCTGATATTTTGTTCAAGTGTCCTAGCAACTTTGTTTTGATGGACAGTCTTTTTCCAGTAACTACTGAACATTTTTTTTCTCAATAAGAGAAATGTTTGATAAATTTCTTTCAACTGACAAATTTGCAGTTACATAATAAATTACAGGAAATAAATGGTTTTCCCCAGGCTACACAAGTCTTCTGGGAAGAGGAGAACTAATGAGCTTTTCTTAAGAAAATAAATAGTATCTCATGGCTGTTATCCTCCCCTGTTATTATGCAATATCTCTTGCAAAACTAAAAAGGATATTTTTAGTGTTAGAGAAAAATTGGAGAGAAAGTATGGTCCATGCATCCCTTCCCTATCCCCTGCACAGCCTTCCCCACTATTAGCACCTTGCATTGGTGCATTAACTTTTCTACAATGGATGAACCAGGGCTGAACACCTACCATGACCAAAACACATGGGTTCACCCTAGCATTCATTTCTCCTGTAGTGCAGTTCTGCAGCTGTTCGCAGGTGCCTAGGGTCCATAGTCACCATGCTAGGATCATACAATAGAGTCTGTTTTCTTTTCCTCAAGTTTTATTTTCTCCAATCATTTCAAAGTGGGGAAAAAAGCATTCTTGATTTGAGAGCTGGATTAAGAAACAGGCCATGGGCCAGATTTCATGTGTAATTTGTCAAACCCTGTGGCAAACTTGGTTTGGACTCTATCTCTGCTACTCATTCAGTAAATATGTATCGTCATGTTTGAGCCAAGTTTCTTCATTTCTATAAGGTGGAGCATGGCTCTTGCCTTATTCAAAGGGAATATAGACGTACCAAGCCAATGCCTATGGAGCCTTTAGCCCCATGCTGGATAGCTGGTAATAAACGTCACCAGAAAGACATCCCTTCACCACTGGATCTTAATTACCAATCAAGTTTGCTCAACAACTTCTGCATTCACTCTCTTCTTCATTTTCTTTTGCAAATAGAATTCTCATAGCCCTACCCACCCTTCTGCCAGATATGCCTAGATATTTTTAGTTCCATTATAGAATGCTCTTAGATGTCAGCCTCATACAAAAATGAAAGTAGAAAGTTATACATAAGATGGATATCACCAATTAATATATGCGCAGCAAATTATCCAATAATGGACAGATCTGTTCAGTTCTAAATGCTTCAACAACAACTAAATGAGCCAATTAGCATAAATATTGGGGTGAATTATAGCTTAATCTCATTACTTAATTTCCTGCTGATTTTAGGTATAACCTTTATCAGTTTCCAGGGAGAAAGGCTACATTTTTCCCTTGGCACAAATTGAAGATTTTCAGTTTAACAAACATTTAGACATCTATTCTGTGCAAAAGCATTGAGCTAGGCATTATAAAAGGGGACAAAGATGAACAAATCACAGGTCTACCTTTTAGGAGGAAGGAAAGAGAAGCTCGGAGCAGAGGCAGGCATCAGGAAAGGTGCTGTGGAAGAGGTACAGAAAAGAGAACATTTCTCATTAAGAAATGGTATCAGAGAACACAGCTGGGAATTGGTGCTGCTTTAGAAATGCAATCAGAAATGGCTCCAAGTAGCTTTTTGGATGCATCTTAAACGATAGATAGAATTTCAACAGGATGAAATGGCCATTCCACAATGAAATTAAATAATAAGCGGGATGGGTTTTGTTAGGAAGTAGCCAGAAGTAGAGTTGGCCTGACCACTAGGATTGGAACCAAGAATAGCAAGCGCTGAAAGTCGCATTAGAATGACCCCAGGAGGCAGGAGCGTTCATCCCGTCCTAAGCTTTGACAGTGCATGTCTGGAAACTGGATCGCAGGACTGAGGCCGGGCTGGTGGAATCCAGCTAGCAGCCCGCTGAGGCGAGCTGAGTCCCCACGCTCCCCAGAATGACTCACTTTCCATTACTAAGAGTTGGGGACAGATAATGGATGAAACCGAATACTGTGCTCAAGTTCTTGTTTCTCGAGGTAAGAAGCGGCTTGACGCTGAAGCGCCTGAGCAGCAGGGTGTCACAGTCAGGGATATAAAATCTGATTTAAGCAACACAGTGAAAGGGAGCCGGGCAAGGGAGAGGTTGGTGGAAGGCAGGCAGATGTTGCTGAAATTTTTCTTCTCTGGACCCAAGGCGAATGCCTCCAAGTGGGCAGACTAGAGCTGTGCTCTGGCAGGAGAGCCCCGGTAACTGGGAGAAGTGAGGAACAAAACTGAGCGAGAAGATAGCAAACAGGTCCGAAAAGGTTCAGAAACACCCATGAAGTGCCTCCGTATCTTCTCTTATTCTCTACTTTATTGTGTCCCTTTAGACTAAAGGCATCGCTTTCTTCAATGGAGGACAGCGACAAGAGCCCCAGGCCCGACCTCAGGTCTGTAGCACACGCCTTCCCAGCCCCTAGCCAGTCAGCACGCCCATCTTCCACTACCTGATTCTATAACAGGAGATGTGGCCTGGAAGAAGTCTAAGGCCGTCTCACACTCTCATGACCATGGCTGTACATCTCAGTCATGTGTAGGAATAAGTACAGGGGGTCAGCAGCGACCGGGCAGAGGCGCTTGCCCCTGGCACACAATGAGTGTCCACATCTTTAGCGTTGAAGCAGACTCATCTGAAGAAGATCTCCTCTTGTCTGAGCTCAAACAGTAGCTTGGCTACTCTCCATCCTCTCTGAACTCTGAAGTGAAACACATGGCCTGACAAGGGGGCAGAAGATGCTCCAGGAAGACGTGATTTAGCAGTCTGCCTCCTTGCTGCAAAGTGCAGAAATAGCACACCCCAGGCAGGAGATTTCCCTGTTTCATCCCACTTGATAGTGTGCTTGGCAAGCCACTGAAAGGTGGGCTGGCACGGGCTTCCGACAGGCAGGCAGGCAGGCAGGCAGGCAGGCAGAGAATGTCTTCGGCTGGTAGATCACCTCACTGGGCTTTCTGAGTACTAAAGAGACTCTTTACTCTTCATTGTCCACGACTTCATGTCAGAAATGTACAAGCGATGGATGTATTGTACCAGCCCCAGGCATTTTCCGCATCCGTTGTCCCAATCGCCCACAACCGCTCCCAACCGTCCTCAGCGGTTCTTCTGCTTCTGCGTCAGTGCACAAGCAAGATGGCGCATTCTGATGAATATATCTTTCACTATTGAAATAATCAATTATGCAGAATGCTTCGTTAACAGTAACTACCAGAGTCCCTGATCAGGGTCAGCACGACGGGGCTCCTCTGCGCTTGAATCCGCTGACCCGCCCACTCTCCTTGTCAAAAGACATCAAGGAATAGATTCATCAGGAATAACGGCCAGATGTTTGCTTGCTAATGATCCTTCCATAATCAGAAATGGGATGACCACGGGACACTTAATCTTGTCAATTTCTGTGACAGAAAACATGCTTAATTTATCATCAGCTTTGCAAACATCAGAACTCCTGTTCAGCCCCACTAAATCTGGAAAGAATGCTTTTGAATTCAGTCTCCTCTGCATGGTGAGCACAGCGTGAGCTTCGCCCAGTTGGGCAAACTGTTTCCACCTCATGCATGATCCCAGGCACAACTGTCATGCCTCACCCCGTGTGTGGAGCCGAGTTGAGAAGTATGCAGGAGTAAGCCGAGTGCTACCAGCACGGCCCGCCCTAGTCTTGAGGTCCTCCCCTGGGGCTCCGCCCTCCTGCTCACACACACATTCCTCACTGCCCTCTGCCACACGCTGTGCCCATGATCACCACTGTGCTTAGCTGCACTCTCTGCTCTCCTCTCTGTCAATTTATATATCTCTGAGACCACTGGGCTTCCATTACAGGGTGTGTGTGTGTGTGTGTGTGTACCAGCACACATGCATGTCCTCTCTCAAGGCATTCTCAGCCAATGCTAGTCATGATGCACCTGAACCATGAACACATCTACAGTCTGCACCATGCACAACCGTGCTGCTTTGTGTAGCTGCATCTGACTCCACATTTTGTCTCCCATGCTGAGGAGGGCAAGACTCAAGTTTCAGCTGTCTAGTGATTTAACAGTTGATGAGTTCTGTGAGGTGAAAGACGTCCTGGTAGAACTAATAAGAAACACAACAGAATTTAAGATCCACACAAATGAGGACGCTGCCTTCATTTATGTTTTAATTGCTTTTGTCTCAGAAATTCTTAAAAAAAGAAATAAAAACAATGAAAAAGATGGTGAAAGGTAATAGAATTCTGCAGTCTCCCACTACATTTGGCAGTGACATTACAGCGCCTCAACACGCTGCTGCGACCTCTAGAAAACTAAGGAAATCTAAAGCAGCAGAAAAAGTGATGCTGATCTCCGCATTGTGTCTAGGTGTGAGGTCTCAGTGGTGCTGGATGTCCCCAAAGGCCCCAGCATCTGTGTCATTCCTGGCCCTCAGCTACAGAGACACAGTAAGGCCTGGGAGAAATAGTCACCTCTCCTCCTTCACCTTAAGGTTCAGCAACAGGTGACAGTGTCTCTGGCTCTGGCTCGCCACCTTATTGTTGTTTCCACTAAACTCTGCTGCTAAGAAAATATATGTTAATGATGAAGGAGGGTGAGCTGTGAGAGAAAAGAACAGGAGTGGAGCGAGAAAAGCCAAATGGTCATAAGTAATAGGAAATTATTTGCAGGTACAAAACCATCCAAACAAGCTTTGGGCTGAGAGAGAAGCACGGGTGTGCGGTGCTTGCTTAGCATGCACGGGGTTCCACGTTTTACTCCAAGGACCACAAAGATGTGGCAGTGGCAGTGACAGCAGCAGCAGCCAAACAAAACGCCAGCATCGCGGTGGAGATATGTAAAGGAAGAGATTTGTGCGTTCTATATCTATTAATTCTATTATTTGAACATTTATTTGCAAATGTCTTCCTAAGTTAAGTTTACAATACGGACACCGATGACAGCAACCTATCTGTGTAGGAAGCAATTTTTTCCTACCTACAAAGCTTTCGATGACACTGGTCATAACTGCACCGCCTCACCAGGAGTTGGCGCCTATCCCGTGTTCACTTTCCAGCTCCGGGCCAGGGGAGCGCCTCGCCTGAGCCCTGCCTGGGTCTAGCGTCTGCTGCAGCGCCTCACAAAGCTGATTGTGCACTGCGCCCGCCACGCGTCCCCACCGGCCCAGCGGGCAGAATCCTGGCTTGCGCTGCCTGGAACTAAGGCTTCCGAGGACAGCTGACCTCGCTCTGATCGCTTCCCAACCCACTGTCTCCAGACAACCAGAAGGACCTGCAGACAAAACCAGCCTCGCCACCGCTCAGGCCCTGGGACTTCTCCTGGGGAGATCTCTTACCCGGGGAGGTCAACAGTGTTAGGCGAAACCTACCTGCTTCTACATAGCTCCTTCCTCTGCAGCGTCTTTTCTTCCTCTTCCATTGTGGCATTCTACCTCTTCTCCTTGGCCCGTCCCTCGTTCGCCAGGGCAGGGTTCGGGCTTACAGCATCTTCTGTGTACTGCACTGTGGGCACCTGAGGCTGGGATCGCCAGTCCCACTGACCCTTCCATTTTTGATAGCAGTGTCTCCTTCTCAAAACCCGGTCCTGACACGAGTCCAATTTAGGTTTCATTTAGTCTTTCACGGATATAGAGGGTCTTCCATTGTAGTCATGTACATATTTGTGTGATTACCAATTTAATGAATCCAACCACCACTCTATTCAAAGCACCATGACAACAGAGATCGGGTCTAGTGTTTGTCACTGTGTTCCCAAGAGTAACACTTCAGACAAAAATAATCAGCTTTTTTATTGAATTTACTCATTAGTAAATTCCTTTTACACCCTCCCCCCTTCAGGCAGCGGTATTTCCTCACAGTCATGTTCCTGTGTTAATTGCAAGTTATCATTTATTTTATTTCTTTGTAAAGTTTTCACAGTTTTGAGAATTGAGCCTTACATATGCTGGGCGAAAGCTCTACACTGAGTTACCCAGCTAGCCCAGCCATCATTTTCTGAACATTTAGGGGATGACAGGTACGGTAATAAGCGTTTCACATAATTTCCCTTTATAGCTTCCCTACGTTGTGAGGAGTTATGGTCTCCATTTTATAAATACGGAAACTGAGCTGCTCAAGGTGACAAATTAATAAAACCAAAATCGAAAGCGAAGCCTTTCAGGCTCCCTTAACTCATGTTCTTAGACAATTCACTCTACAAGAGGCTGTCCAACCACATAGGTGGAGAGAAAAAAATAAATAAATAAAAGCATATGTTTCGTTAAAGTCTCCAAATCTGTGGCCAGCCTGTGTCTCCACGGCGCCTTCACCCAAGAAAATAGGCTTCCTCTGGCTTGTGACTTCACTGATGACTATGCTTATGACATGGAGCAGAAGACAGCAGAAAGCATGCTCCCCATTTTCACGGTATGTTAAGTATAAGAGAAGATAAAGTTTAGCTTGTTTCTTCCTGCTTTCTGTTTCTTATTCATTGGTTTTAAATATGAGACCATCAGATTTCTCCTTCGCAATCCTCGAGCCTGGATTCCCTCTTCTCAATATTTGTGTCCCCTAGAAATTAGGGCTGGCAGAGACAGCAATGTATCCACGCCAGATTCACACCAAAGAAAAGCAAATCGGGAGGTTTCAAGGGAAATTAAATACTCTCTAGTTTGGCTTGAAATCAAATTATGAATGATGTTGCTTAATTACATTTTTAAAGGGCAACTCTCTCCTACCATAGAATTATCTGAACTTGTAATTTTATCCATTAGAAATCCTGGTAAAGCCTATCCCTCTGTTTTATAAATACACCTGCCAGCCTTTGTTCCTCATTGATAACGGATACATTCCTTCCTGATGTCGTTCCAGTGATGGCTTTAATAGGAAGAAAATGCTTCAGTTCCTCCTAAGGAAACAGAAATGGGACCTACCATGGCTCTATTGAGGATGAAAAATAGAACTTTTCTGAAGGCAAGAAAAAGCTCCATTCTTTGGTTAAATTTCAGGACAATGCCAATCCCAATGTTTTGCGAGAACTTGTCCATGCCCTTGGATATTTTACATGGAAATGTCACCAGTGGCTACATGTACTTCCCCCACCTTATCATCGAGGTGGCAATATCCCATAGTCCCACTGAGAACCCTAAGACTCCCCACTCAATTTAGCCAACTTACGGGACAGAGTCTTACTTTTTCCATTAATCTATTTTTATAAGAGACTTTAACTGCAGTCAATAATACCCACTGGTGTTGATTATTTATTTATAGAAATGTTTATTCTCTCTGTACTTTTTTTTTTTTTTTGCTTATTAAATATCAGGTGTTTCAAGGGAAAGAAAATATAGTGCTTAAAAGCTTCCAAGCTAGCCAAAATGATTTCTTATAATTATTTTTCCTCAGGATTCCTACAGATGACAAAATAACCTGTTCCACAATGTCTGGAAAACAAAAGTGAACCTACTGAATGTTTGTAAACAAGAAGTTTTAGGGGGCAAATAAGACACATGCTCATGCTAAATGTCCCTTTAGGCCACTGTGCTGAAACTCCTGTGATACTTTCTGAATTATTTTAGATAGGCATGCACCTGGTACATATGTTAGCTTTCTATATTAAGCCTTTTAGTATCACAGCTGAGATCTCATTTTAACAGCCTTTTCTGGATGCTTTAATATAATTGCAATTCAACCATTGCTCCCACTTAAAATAGGATTTTGACATTTAATATGTACTATATGAGAATGCTAAAGTTTGGTAACTATCAAATTTGCAAACTTTAAGCCACAGGTACCAGCTATGAATATGATAACCGACGGAGTTTTTACTTGTACACCACACTGTTGGTTTTCTTTTTTTCTCCCCCAATTACTTTTCCATATCCTGCAATAAATAATCACCTGCAAACTTCCTCATCATGTCCTCGCAGTGAATACTTCAGGGGATAAGGACACACTGAGACGATGTAACGTTGCTGACAAGGGCAGGGAGCTGGGAATCACAGGGCCAAAAGGGAAAAAGTGAAAATCTAGACAAAATTATGATCTTTATTTCTTTGTTATCTCCCGTCAGGGAGGAATGCAATCAGGTCTGATTGCAGATCCTTGCGCATGATGAGCAGGAGTTCCACACCGGGCTTCCCCCTCAGGCCCTATGAGGCTTGCTGTGTCACTATCTGGGACCGGGCTCTTGGGAATTTTGCAATTATTTCCTGATACTTGTGGTAGTTCTTTCTTACCTCATTAACTCCTCAGAATAACGATGTTAGAGGTGTCTGGGAAGACAGCTCAGAAGTCTAAATGCTTCCCTGGCAAGCTCAAGGATTCAAGTTCAGTTCCCAAAACCGGACATGGTGGCACATACTGGGGAGGCTGAGACAGGAAGATTGATGCAAGTAGAATTGCCTAGCAAGACCCTCTATCAAATAAATACATAACTAAAATTAAATTTTTGAAAACTTAGAATAACAACATTAGAATAGTATTTTGATTCTCCTATTGCAAAGGCAGGGATTATGAAGACATTTTGTGATTATCTCTAATTACGGAGAAAAAATAAGCTTCTCAGTTTTTAATCTCTTGATGTTTTTCAAAGTCAGAAAAGTTGCTAAAGCACAAGAACAATACAAGTAGCCAAGATAAGAAGATGGGGCACAGGTGCTAATGAATGTTTCGGCCCCTGTGCTTCCTCGTTCGTTTCTCCTTTTGCTTCGACACTAAATAAATAAGAGTTTAATAATGGCGCTATTAATGAGCACGCAGTGAAGGGACGCAGCGGAGATGATTTGAGAAAACTGAGAATAGCAGCCTGCGCTGCGTAAGATAGTGATGTTAGTTCTGTGTGAATTGCTGCAGAGAGAGAGAGACAGAGAGAGAGAGAGAGACAGAGAGAGACAGAGAGAGAGAGAGACAGAGACAGAGCGAGAGAGACAGAGAGAGAGACAGAGAGAGACAGAGAGAGAGAGAGAGAGAGAGAGAGAGAGAGAGAGCCTTCCTAGATAGAGGATAGAAGGAAGAATTAAACTTCTATGGCTAATTAAGTACAAACTTATGTTTCCCAGGAACTTAGGAAAGCCCAGCGCGATTCCAGAGACTCAGCAGGCTGGGAGAGCTGATGCCTTACGTAAGCCGGACGCTGAGAACAGCTCAGGGATTTTAAAAGAAAGTGGTTAAAATGTCAGTTTCAAGTTTTTGGTCTGTGTGCTACAGTGAAATCAATCCGTTGCCCACAAACGTCAGTAAATGCTGATCACAGAGCCTGGGGTCACTGATACAGCAGGACGGGAAGGACTCAGAAGGTTACACAGCGGGGCCCTCCCGAGAAAGCGGCTGCAGCATATTTGACCGGCACGGAACCCACAGCTGAGGAGAAGCAGAATCCAGGGCCCAGGGTGGTGAAGCTCAAGAAAAGAGCAGGTTACTACTAACCATTTTCATTACAGCGTCTTAGTTTAAATAGGATAACTATTTAAAGAACAGAGTATTTGAACACTGTGGCATCCATAGACCAAGGATACAGGAAGAAGTGTTTTCTGAGTGAATAGCACTGCTTTATAGAGTTTTTTGCTAATTTAAGAAAATTGAGGCAAAATCCAAGCTAATTAATGTAAAATAAATAAGTGAATGTACCCAAATAGGTCATGAACAAAGTGAGAAAAATGTCACCTATTTCCTATCTCACTGACAGGATACTTTAAAAAAAAAAGAAAGAAAAAAACCAGAAACATTGCTACTTCCTGAGTATGTTTAACTAATTGGAACAACACTGAATTTTGAGTAGCTTTTGCTGTCTGCCCAGGGCCATATTTTGGCACCCAGGAATATAACCGCTAAAGCGAATTCAAACAAGACACTGAGAAGCATCTTGGTTCCTTATAGCAAAGAAACAGAACATGGAGAAGTGTGCCCTGCCTCCGTAGCGGTGGACTCCAAATTAGCTGTCCTGTCTCCAAAGGGTTAAACAATAATGGCATATTAAAGAGGTGAAAAAGTACTTGGAAAATAATTAATTTTCATCGCTGTATGGTACTTCTAAAAGGTTGCCACTCTGATAAAATTAGGGTGCCACTGTATTATCGCAGTCCAGGTAGTTTTATTTACTTTTTTGAGTCAACACATACACTCAGGGTGGTGAGAGTCGTCAGCTGTGGCACTTGTTAGCCACTGATTAAATATGTTGTCACCTAACTCGGAGCTAATTAAAGGTAATTGAGGCCGCGCATTTGCCAACAAGGTATTAGCTCTGTTAACTGAGGGTTTTCGCCTGCCTTCGCCTTTCCTGCTGTGTTTTACAATCACTCGTCCTCATCGCTAGCAGTCCACCGTCCGTTACCACGTCCTGTTAGCAGGCATGCTTGAGGCTTTGGGATATGTCAGTTATATAATAGCTATTTGCATTGGGGCCCATTTGATTGTGAAATACATACCAGAGAAAAAGCACTAGAAAACTTTAGAAACCAGAATCATAAAATTAGTTTACAAGAGCTTCATTTTTTCCTACAGTAGAACTATTTATGAATGTATTTATATCTTTTACTAGAAGTAAACTGATCAAAGGACATGTGGAATAGCACCAAGCAGCTGGCTGTGGGCAGCCCTTCTGAATCATGAAAGCTCCTGCTCAGCTTCTCTGGCTCTTAAAATCCTCTGTCAGGCAGCGTCTTTATGAATGATATTGCCACAGTCTCTGGGCCTATTGCTGAGAGCCTCGTAGTCTAGCTTCCATTCTAGCGTAAACTTGATTAAGTTGATTTGTCTACTTTCAAAAGCAACTAGAGATCAGCAGGCTAATTTTCCAAAATTCTAGCTCTGATACTATTACTTTGTTTACTTTTTGTGGTCATAGAAAAGCAACTTTGAGCATCCAAGGGTCTAAGGAGAACTCCTGAAGTACTTTAAAGAGAGAAGGATAGGACTGGCCAAATAGCTCTGTGGATTGAAGTCCTTGCAAGCAGGCACAGGGGCTGGGGGCCAGCATGGCCCCTGGGCATGTCGAGACAGAGATTGAGACTGGGTGTGGTGATGCACACCTATAATCCCAGCACTTGGGAAGCTGAAAACAGGAGGATCACTACAAGTGCAAGCTGTGTAGTGAGGCCTTGCAGACACTGTACTAAATATGAGAGGAGGGGTGGGGGTGAGGGGGTGTGTGGGGAGAAAGAGAGAGAGAGAGAGAGGCCAGAAAAGATGCAGACCAACCTAATTAAGCTGTATGCAGGTCATCAAGCAAAGAAACAAATGCCCAATAAAGGTTAAGAATTCAACCATTTATAATGCAATAGCAGTTCTGAGCAAATATAAATGTACAGGAACCAGCTGGAACCCCTTTTAGTCAAGAATGATCAGTTTAGCTTTCCCAGCAACCAGCCAGCCGAACAATTAAACAATGGTTTTTCAACTCCTACTGATTGTATTGACTTTAACTCACTGTAACTTATGAGACTTTGCAAATCATAAGCCCACAAAATAAACAATCTGGAGCCAAAATAAGGCTCAGTTCTGATGGACTGGAAGGCATAAAAAAGTGGGCTATGTACAAAATTGATAAAAACTAGGACAGACTGTGGCCACACTGCTCACTGTACTAGGTTTCTCAATTGGCTTTCTATCGAGGCATAATATCTGTGCATCCGTACAGGGTACGGCGTGGTGATGTAGTACATGAATGCAGCATACAGTAATCAAGTCTGGGTAGTAAGGGCTTGCATCTCTTATGACGTAATTTTCTTATGCTTTGAGAATTTCAATCAGTAATTTCAATCAGTAACTACCCTATGATGCTTTAGAAAAATTACAATTAATTTATTCTGTCTGTATTTTAATACCCCTCACTGAACAGCTTTCTGTGCCTCTTGCCCTTGCACTTTTGAGTCTCTGATGACTTCTAATTCCATCATATTTTTCTATGACACTGACTTGTTTTGCACAAATCAGGAAGAACAGATGTCATGTAACTCTGTGCGTGTAACTCTTATTTCACGTAACACAAGGACCTCCAGTTCTAGCCATGTGGCTGCAAATAATGGGTCTTCATTCCCGCTTGGGAGCTGAATAATATTCCATTCTGCATACATTCCACTTTCATACAAATTGGAAGACTACTGGGGGAGAAAGCAATGCACACCAGGGTCAATTAGGAAGGAAACCCCATGAGCAGGGATTCACAAACATCAGGGAGCCAGTCACCCCAAGTCTTATTAAAGCAGAGAACACTGGTTCCCACCTGCAGAGTTTCTGATTTCAGAAGTTTGGGTGGGAATCCAGAATTGGCATTTCTAAAAGCCTTTGGGTGATACTGATGTTTGGTTTTCAGGTCTATACTTTGAGAACTACTAGCTTGGAATTAAACAATGATTTGGGATCCAAGATGATTCTTTTAAGTCGTGCCTCCAGATACTTTATACTCATTAGGCAACTCTTCTACCAGGCTTGTGTGGTAGGAATTAGCAAGACCTTTAAGTCAGAAAAACACAAAGAAGTACTTGTACAAAGATAATCCGTGACCTTGCCAACACTACTTGATTTGAGAGGACCTTAGGCACACCCAAAGCCAAGTCTGGCTGCCAAGCCTCTCTCAGTTCTACAGTGAGCTAAGACCTTGCAGCCCACTTCCTTGCTTTGTATGGTCTTTCGTGTATGCTGAGTTCATAACAAACGTAAGCCAATTAAAATGGCATGTTAAGGCCTGCAAGATGGCTCAGTGATCTAGAGCGCTTGCTTAGGCAAGCTTAGGCAACCACATGGACTGCAGTTTGATCCCTGGCACTACATGCTGCACCAGGCCCACCCCCAGGGCAGGCTGAATTGACCGTAATATAATAATAATAATAATAATAATAATAATAATAATAATAATAATAATAATAAATGGCATGTTAAAAATTAGAAAGAGGATGATGAATTATGTGTGTCATATCTAGAAATTGTCACGCTAAATGTAATTATATCTTAAGAGTGTTTCTCAAAAAAAAAAATTAAACATTATTATTAGTGTAGATTTTCCATGATGCTGTACCTGTTAGAAAATGAGCGTGTCAAAAGTCCCAAAAAAATCATATACTTGTAATTGGAGGGAGGAAGGGGGAGAGGCTAAGTGAAAGATGGGTAATTGGCAGGGAAAGGGAACAGGGGAGCCCTCCATGGTAAATAAGCAAAGGGCACCAGCAGAATTTACTCAGAATTTACCAAAACAGAATAAAGCAGCAAGATAAAGTAAGAAAAAATGCAACACTAGCTGGGTCACAAATCTTGGGATCTAGACTTAGTTTCTTCACTACATAATTCCGTGGCTTTTGGTGAAACACTAAACAACATTTACACTAAGATTCTCCCTAGGGTTGATAGATGATGACTCTGTGAAACACGGCTTTTCAGCTTTTCAGAATGATAATGTTTGCATTATCATTCTGTCTTCAGCAAAAGCAAGATGAATTTAAAAAAAAAAAAAAAAAAAAGAGGAAATTTCTCACAGGTCAACGAATCCATTTCTGGACTTTGACTGAGTGCAGAATGTCTCAGAATTTTCCATGAGTTTCTAGATCCAGTCCCAAGGCACCATGGTGGCTGGGCCTTCTTCACTGCCAACTTAATCCATCAACTGCTTTAAGGGGAATCCTTGGGGAGCTGAGGCAGCCAGAGGCCTTGGACTCCTCGGGCCCATCTGCAGAGACATCTCAATAGCTGCGGAGACACAGCCTGGATCGCTTCTCCGCTGAAAGGATGCAATTGCTAATGTAGTTATCGACTTGATGGCTCTGTCCCAGCTTATTTCATTAAGGCTATTCCTTCAGCCATGGTAGGATAAAATTTCCTAGGTATCTAACGGCAAAAAAAAAAAAAAAATCTGCGTTCCTTTTCTCCTTTTGTTCAATATGTAATTATAATTGATTTATTTTGTCAAGGGTTCGCAGTGTACTAAACACTCTACAGTACGGGTCAAAATATCTCTGCAATTGATATTCTCAATATGCTACAGCAGAGAATGCCAAAGTGTTTTCCACATCTGAGAGCCCTACGATGTTTGTGGATGGTTTTGCTTGTTTGGTGAGTCATTTATTGTAGGCCACTTATATTTCATTGATCTCCTTAAACACTTGCTTAATCATTTGCTTTTACATCAAAATACAGACAACAGTGCCAAAATAGCTGTAGCCAAAACTTCTGGGTTTTTCTCTCGTGGGGTAATGAGTCTTGAAAACATTTCTCATTTCATATCACAAGATCAAACCCCATATTTTTAATCTGTTACCAAAAAAGATCCCAGTGATATTAATCATCTAGTGAGGCGTGTAAATCTAGATTTGCTGTGTTCCCAACAGCCTAGAAAAGTCGCCTTCTGCAGATAACAGACTGCTCTGGTCTCACTGAAAGATATGAAACTACTCAGTGTAACACTGAAGACAATATTTCTTTGAAGGTGGAAAAAACTAAATAAAGAAACATCATGTACAAAGTCATCTATTTTTTTTTTTCCATTTATGTATTTGGTACAGGGTCTCACTACACAGCTCAGATATGTAGTGATCCTCCTGATTTTAGCCTCCCCAGCGCTGGAATGGCAGGCCTACACGGCCACGCCCCAGGGGCGGGGCCGGCGCACACGCGGGCCCGGATCGAGCCCTGACCCCTGCGAAACTCGTGTATTTTGAGACGTGAGTTGTCAGAGTGGAGCCACCAAGGCCAGTAGCACAGGAAGCAGCCGGTGAGGGAAGGAGTTAAGCCCACGCTCCTGGCCCCAACCCTCGCCACAATTAAAGCGGGTCAGCCTTCCATTCCACGCCGGTGGTATGATTTTCAGAGGTTTATGACTCAAACATAAAAATTCACTCTCGGCTGAAAACTGGCACAAGGCAGTGAAACCTGAGAACACAATTTTTATAGGAGAAAATCATTTCAGCTTTTTTAAGGTTAGAGAACTTTTTTTGGTTTTCATGCTTACATAATAAAAATAAATCCGCTTTATACATACTAACTTTCTACGAGTTTATTGAATTTCAATAATCTATGATGTTTAAAGCTCTGAAGTATTTATTTTTATATATGTTCCTAGCCTTGAATAGAACTTGTTGATGCAAGCAGGAACTGGGACTTTGGTGTGCTCAGTTGGAAAATAACACAATAGCACCCGACCTTCTGTGCTTGCAGCTTCCCGCATGAGACCGCCTTCTTCCTACTTCTTACAGCATGTTGTCTACAAGTTAAGACTCATTTCTTCCATGGTTTGCTCAAGAACTTTCTAAAATCAGTGACACTTTCAATGGGAAGGTAATATCTATCTTACTCAAAAACAAAAGGGAATTCTACTCTTTTTGTAAAAAGTCTAGAGTACAGTCTGTAGCGAAAAGGATAACCTGTCTGGTGCCCCAAAGTCCCGGAGCTGAAGAGCTGGCTTAGTGATTTTAAATAGTTTAAAGAAGTGCTTTCCTTTGGAGGGAGCTGGGGAGATAGCTCTGCCGCACAAGTGCCTACCTGGCAAGTACAAGGTCGTGACCTCGAACCCTGGTCCCACCTAAAAAAAATAAGCTTTCCTTTGGAAAAACAGTTTACTCTGAGGTCATGGAATTGGGGGGGAGGAATGAATTTTTCAGATAGAGGATTTACACACCATTTCTTGTCTTAGTTTCCTTGGGTAAAACTCTTCCAAAGTCACACATGTTCAGATGATGTTTACTGCCTTGGAGCTGCCAATTCAAGAAAAGCTTAAAATGTGTGAAGGTTTCATTTATGGATTCAAAAACTCCTCCCATAAAACTACAGCTAAATAGTATTCTTAATGAGCAAATGATGCATTTATTCTTTACACATTTTTTAATCCTTATAAAAACTGTAGAAATTCAGTTTTAAATCTGTTCTCTGATGAACCCTAGGTCTCTCCTTATTAAGTATGCTATTTAAATTCCACTAGTTTAAAAATATCATAGGACCAATGGGCATATTACAAGAATAATTAAAAGAAAAAAGTTTTAATTATCTTAAATGATGAATGAATTTGGAGAGGCAAAGTTCCCACTGAACCAGCGCCTGGTGCATGTCGGGTGGTCTGGTAGACATCTAACATTCACATTCTGGGCTTAAGGAAAAACTTCCAGCTGCTTCCGAAACTCTAAGAGATTACAAAGCCTAAAGCATGGAGAGAGGTGAATAAAAGATGGCACTAGAGGAGAGCACAGTTCAACAATGCCTTTGAAGAACGTTCCTTCCTGCCTTTTTCTGAGCATGCGGAGTGACCGGGTGAAAAGGCAGAAGGCACAGGCTGTCCCCAGAAGTCATACGGGGAAGATGATGCTCTATATTGAGCCCAGTAGGCCGTTGGTCAGTCTGCGATGATGATTTACACATTCCCAATACCTGAGAGGTCACTCAAGGGAAGTTTCCTGGCAGTCTCACTCCCTATGAAGGCCGAGCATCTCCAAACGGAAGCTCCATCCTGCTACACATTTTTAAAAAGCTAAACTTCCACTCCCAGGAAAAGGCTAAAATATTCCAGGTGATCAAAAGAGTAGCTAGAGGAAACTGGAGGAGACCTGGCTTGCTTGCACCAGGCAGGAGAGATGTTTCCAGTGACCCAGTTTAAAGGACTTGAGCTTTGCAGGGCGCAAGGAAGCCAGTGCAGCCTTTAGAGCACGTCGATCCTAAGCGGCACAGCAGCTCAGCTGAGGTGCACACACTCTGAGGCCAGCACCACGGACAGAGCTGGTCTGGCCAGCAGATTGCAGGATCCCTGCTCAGCGGATGACGAGCTGGGACAAGGGCATGCATGCAAGGACCACTGAGTGGCCACTGGGACCCTCAGCCATGTCGGCACACACAGGAAGCAACACTGTCGGCCCCGCCTTCTCTACATGCAAAGTGCAGCGTTGAAAATCAATGCAGCGAGGGTGAAATCCTTCCAGGGAAGAGTTCTGAATGCAAAGGAGTCTTTCTTAAGGATGAACTTGTTTGTTGTTGCCTGGTTTGGCTTTTGTAGGGTACTCTGTTTACAATGGGCTTGCAGAAGAAAAACACAAATTTCCTAATGCTATCTCTTAATACTATCTTTCTTCAAGAAAAAAGGGACTTAATCAGAGGTAGTTAATCAAAGGCATTATTTGCTTTCACTTATAGCTGAATGGTCAAAAAAAATCAGCTGAGGTATAGTATGGCCTATGGCTGTCTTGGATTTTCCTGTCATAATTGGATTTATATCATTATTCCAGTTGTTTTTTTCAAATGGCTCTGTCCAAAAAGAAAAAAAAAATGTTTTACATCATGTTAGGTCTTTTATTTATGAATGAAGCTAGATTTGGAGTCGTGGTCTGTATTTTGGTGTTCATACCATCATCAAGGCAGCTGTGGTCAGATTCTGAAAAGATCTTTTATAGTTTGTAAATATTGCCAAGAAGAAAATGTAATTTATTTATGTGAATCTCAAACTGCTTTGTCCATCCAGACTGTAAAAGCTCCCCAAAATCTTCAACCACACACCAGCACAGGTCCCCAAGCTCAGTTCCTCCGCCTCCTGCAGCTTGGCCTGCAACACTGTGGCTGCTGGAATTCTTGTGAGTTTGTAAACACGGAATTCCCCTCCGTGGTCTGGCACGCATGCGCTGTCCTACACTGTGCACTCGCGGACTCCGTCATCACCACAGACCATCCGCTCTCCTGCCTTGTTGCTCTGCACCTGTGACGTAGAATTCCTCAACTCAGGCCAGAGTCTGTACTTTAGCTTCTGTTTGCAATCCCTGCCAACACTTATTCTACAAGCTCCACTTTTTACAAGACAACCTCAAGTAAATAATTGCATAACTCAGCTCCCCTTCTGGTCTCTATCTGAAATTCTAGGAGTCTTCCCTTAAACTTTTTTTTTGTTGTTGTATTTTAAAGAGAGAGAAAATAATAACAATGATCCAGCATTTCAAAACAAGGTGATAGGAAATTAACAATAGTTGTTATAGAGTACATTGTTATCTTCAAAGTAGTTGCTCAGATTAGCAGGACCGGGCATGCAAAACTGATCAAACGATGTAGGCACAAAACCTTTCCTTTCAATGAACTAATAGAAATTAGCAGCATGATTATTTTAGCTATCCTGTGTGTGTGTGTGTGTGTGTGTGTGTGTGTGTGTGTGTGTGTGTGTGATCTTTTTGTCCCTTTCTTCTTTTCTCCTTTCCATCATCCCAGTTGTTGTTTTCTTTTGAGCAGCTTCTTAGCCTTCCATTCCAGCTATTGTACCTTTTGCATCTAATTTCTCTTTCAGTGTCTCCCACTAGGGCACTGATACCTAAAACTTTAAAATATATTAGACCTTGCTATTGTGAGCCTTAGGAGATTTTGTCCTTTGTAGCCTCATCAAAGTCCACGTCCTGTCACTGCGCAATCACCCATCTTTCCTAATGCACTGTAAGATGCCCACACAAAGAACTTGGTATGAGAGCTTTCCTTGCTGCGGTCACAGCACCTGACACAGTGCCTGGAAGGTGACAACGCATCATTGCTAATAAATCATCAACATTGGTGATATGAAGTATTGTTCCTCAGAATATTTGTTTTATAAAGGAAGAAAGAATAAGTTTCTGTATTTCTTTTTCCCATAACAGGACAACCACTGACAAAAGCATCCCCTCTTGGTAATTCTCGATAACACTGTGATTTATGGATTCTTATCCTTATTTTATAATTTACTTGTTCAAAATTCTACAAGTAGGCTGGGTTTCAAATGAAAGTTTGCCTTATTACTAGGTATTTTTAGTGCATTTTACTTATTTGATTTAAGAAAAAGTGATCTCTTTGATAGACTAGAATACACAGCATTGTTTCTGGATCCTTTGTATCAAACAATACTTACCAGGGAAACAGACTTAATGCAGGATATAGCAATGCATAAGAATTGACAAGACTGGCTTACAGTGGCTGCCTGCAGAGTCGGGGGAGGAGAGGTGCAGAAGGGTTGCCTGTAAACTGGTGCTGTGAGGAACAGCTGACAGCCTGGAGCTCGCTGTAGAGCCCCACGAGAGCCCGAGAGCCCGTATCAAGTCAAAGGGTCTCTGTTGGAAGCCAAGAGATGATGCCTGAGGCAAAGGGAAGCCTTCTTCAGGTTCCCTTTATTCCCTTCAGGCTGCAACCTATTGGTTGGTGTCACTCACATCAAGGGTGGGTCCTCTCTCTTCAGTAAACTCTTCAGCCATGCCCAGAATTAACTGGTCCAGTTTATTTGGGCATTTTTTACTCAAGTTGACAAAAGCAATTCTCATATCTCCAGTCATATAGAGGCAGTCCCTTAATGTCTGTTATGAAATTTGAACTAGGCTCATTGTCCTGATTCCTAAAATGTTTGGCTTATTAAAAAGACAGCGTAATCTTCAAATACCACACCACACCACCCTCCTTGCCTGTATGACCCACGGTTTGCAATACTCCCAAAGCGATGTTCAGGTTTCCTTTGATGGACCGCGAGGACGCCTGAGAGCTGGCCTCTGCCTGAGTTTCAGACCTCGTCTCCTCTCAGCCTTCCCTTTGATCTCCACACCCAGCCTTCCTAATTTCTGGAGACAACCACACTCATTCTCACATTACAACTTCTGTGCTCACCCTACTCTACAGCCCTGACACTCACATGGCCACCTCCTGCTTGCCGTTCAAGCCTCAGCCCAAACTTTGCACCCTCAGGGAAGCTCATGCCTTTCCTTTGGTCCTCAGCACGCCCACAGTGCTGCCCTGCATGTTTTCTTCAGCTGGTCAAGTCTTTTCCTAGCTAACTTTCAACGTTCAGCCTATTACCGCTATGTTCAGGCTTTGTACCATGAACACTCTTCCCTCTAGTCCCGGTGCCCATGATGTCTGGAAGGTGAGATTGGGGAAAGTGACCAGGGTTACACCCGGTGATGTCGTGGGCATCCTACAGTGACATTAGTGTCTTTATAAGGAGAGAAAAGTTACCATGGCATTCCCTGTCTCACTCTGTGGTGGTGCCACCATGCGCATGGTGGCCAAAGCTTCCACTAGAGGAGAGTGCCATCTATCTCCACTTTCCATCTCTAGAACCATAAAATAAATAAATTTGTGGTCAGGCTGGCGAGACGGCTGAGCAGTCTAAAGCAGCTGCTTAGGCAAGCTCTGGGGACTGTGGTTCAATGCCCAGCACCACATGCTGCGCCAGCCCCACCCCCAGAGCAGGCTGAGCCGGCCATAAATAAATAAATAAATAAATAAATAAATAAATAAATAAATAAAAATTTGTGCTCTTCAAAATTAATCTAGGCTAGGGAGACAGCTCGGCAGTCTAAGCACCTGCCTGACAAGCGTAAGGACGAAGGTTCGATCCCAATACTGCATGTCGTACTGGCCCTGGAACCCCGGGTATGAATGAGAAGCAGACAATGGGACTACTGCCAGCAAGAAATGAACTGAGGATCCAAAATAGACATACAAATTGCGTCTTCAAGTCTCACCAAGACACAGACAGAAGAGTGCTTTACAGTGTACCCGTTATCAAGACGATTAAATTGACAAGCAGAGCTGTCACACTGCCTTGAGCATTATGCCCAAGTTATCATATGTATCTTTTTCTATTTTATAGAGGAAAAACAAAAACAAACACAAAGGCAAAACAAAAGCAACAAACATCAACACAAAGGCTACAAAATTTCAAAACAGAAATAGAAAATGAACAATGATTGTAATATTACAGAGTGTTATCATAAAATTTGTTGCTCAGATACCAGATGTAGCCATGGAAACTGGGTGTGGTAGTGCACACCTGTAATCCCAGCACTGGGCAGAGTGAAGACAGGAGGATCACTATGAATGTGAGCTGCTTAATAAGACCCTGTATCAAATAAATAAAGAAATAAAAAGTTAAAATAAAATAAAATCAATCTAGTCTTCAATATTTCACTCTAGCATTAGAAAATGGAATAAGACACAAGCCTCAACCAGACTGGCATTCCCTTAGGGAAGTCAACCCGAACATTTCGGAAGAGAAAATCTTCAGTTGTAGATCTGGTTTTTTGTTTGTTTGTTTTGAATTTTCTATCTTTTTTGTTACATGCATGCATGTTAAACCTTGGAACTAATCAATATTATTTTACTTATTTATATTTTTCAAATATAGATATAAATTTATGCTCAATCAATAGGACTCATATGAATATTTTTTTTCTGACATCACTTGAAATAAATGGTGTTTATTTTATGGACTTTACATTATGGAAATCACATTTGAAATAACCAGAATCCACTCCATATTACAAAAGCTCAAAAAAAGAGAACCTGAGGGCACACAAAATGGAGACGTCTCTGTTCCAGTCTGAATGCAGAAGTCAGGAAAAGCCTCATATGACTAGTGATCAAGGGCAGGGGAGACAGCTCAGTGCAAGCACAAGGTCATGAATTCTACTCCTAGTACCAAAGGAGCAAGAGAGTGAGAGAGAAAGACAGAGAGGAGGGAGGGAGAGAGAGAAGCAGTGATAATGAAGTGAATATCTCACATGCATGTAAATGGAAAGCGAAGTGAAGGACAGCACAGGAGACCACTCCAGCGCCCTGCGAGCACAGCTCACCTTGGGCTCAGGGCTGGGCCTCTGCAAGCTCTTCTTTCCATTGCCTGGTTCTCACCATCCAAAAGTACCTCTATTTCTTGTTTCTGGCCTCTCTTCTAAGACCATTAAAATAAAAGTTTCCCTATGGCAGAAAAGTTGTTGGCCTTTTTCACCATTCTATTTTGCTGCTTAGAATAGTGACTGACATTTAGGAACTGATTAGTGAATCAACAGTGGAATAACATGGACAGTCATAACATAGCAGGTAAAAACAAGCTACTGAAAGAAAATGATATGACTGTAGATCAACATACAAGAGATAATAAACTATGGTGCTTTCTTCTTAGAGTTGGGTAGATAAGCATGGAGCAGGACTGTAGGCATCTTAAGGAACTCAAGGTTCATGCAGAAGCAAAAACACAAAACCAAGCTTTAAGAAATCCTGTCATATGTGTGGTTTTAAAGCATTACTTCAGCTAGTGTGTAGAGAACAGGTTGAGGAACCGCAGAAAGGAGATAATCGTAGGCCTTAGGGAACATTGTACAGTGGCCTCGTGAGAAATATAGTTTCTCAGACAAGGTAGAGAACTTTGCAGCAGAGGAGAGTAATTGAATTTCATAAACATTTAAGTAATAGGATTGAGCTAATGTAATAAGTAAATAGAGCAGGAAGTGAGGGAGAGGAGAAGCCATGATCCCCAGGCTTTGGCCCCAGACATGAGACTAAAAGCCACCTACGACAATAGAAGTGAAAGTCCTTTCACTTGAACATCCAGTGTTCAAGTCCCCAGCAATAGCGATATGTGATTTTCTATTTAAAAGTTCTCAGCTTTAATTTGTACATTAAGTATTCACACCATTTTTAACATATTTTCTACATTTTTGTCTATTCTTTGTATTATACTTTTGGCAGTCACTTACTGGAATACATTTATTTTCTTAAAGAAACATTGATAGAAATTCCAGCTACATAGCTAAGTTTCTATCACAACAGTTTTTCTTAACTTATCAATAAAATGCATTTAACATGTAAAATGCTTTCCACAGGTACATGCTGAAATTTTTCACTGAAAAGGATTTTCATTCTTGCCTATAATAAATAATACACATCTATAGAAATTAGTGAATTCATAAACTGACACTATCTTGTTTCTCATCTTCATGAGAACACTCTAGAAAAGTTTAAACTTTAAGACCAAGTGGAGATGGATCTCTGAGTGTGTGTCCATGTGTGTGCTTATAGAAATACATACCTATATGCAGAGTAAGTTAAAATAGAATGTGAATTACTTGTTACCAAAGAATGCAATGTATTAAGGATTTAATGGGCAGAGCTTTAGGAAAGGTAATGAATCTTTATCCTGGAAAGGGTCCTACATTACACATACTTCAGTGGCTATGTGAGAGATGACAGAGATGCAGTCTATGTGACATCTGAAGAGGAAAGAATGACGTATAAAGTCGCAGTGATGCACAGCAGAGTCAGAGGGGCCGCTGTGCTCCCAGCCCAGGATACATTTCACTTTGTTTTCAATTGGTTCTGACTGAATCATGAATGAGTCTGTGGTGTTTGACATTCTACATCGCCATTACAGCATCGAAACAGAATTGAATTCCAGCTAAGATGATTTCTGTGTCTGCTTATTTACCCATATAGTATAGTGTTAAATAATAAATAGCCAAGATAGGTAATTAAGAGATCCAAATAACAATGCATTGTCTACAAAAGATTTGAAAATAAGGCTAGCATCTGTTACAAAGAAGAATTAATTAGGTATTACTTTAAATGATGAATTCTGGCTCCATTTCCCATGAGAACAGTTGGTACATGTACTGTTCTAATTAGGGATTTGGATCAAAATATCAGTTTATTCTGATCATGGAGTTTATTAAGGTTTTTATTAATACTATCAGTTTTACTAACTATATATGCTGCACATGTTTAAATGATGAGCAACAGCACGCTTCCTCTGGTGAAAGAAGATCTTAGAAATAGAATAATATTTGTAGTTGGGGCTATTAATTTGAGGTTAAACTGCTACACTATAATTTCTTTCTCTTTCATATATGTTTTTTCATAGTATACTGCTGAAAATGTTATCTTATCAAAACCACCTAGGAATCTATGAATAAGTAGCAGAAAAAGAATCCAAGCAGGATGATAGGCACAACTTAAGTCCTGGCTTTGGCTCTTTTTTTTTTTTTCAGGACTGGGGTTCGAACTCATGACCTTGCACTTGCCAGGCAGGCACTTGTGCCACGGAGCTATCTCCCCAGCCACTGCCTTTTGTATTTTTGAAGAAAAGCAACTGCCAGGATCCCTAGTCTTGTCTTCCGCCTCCCAGTTTTCACTTCCAGTGAGTCTCACAACTTTTCCAGCTCCTACCGTGCTACCCTTGGAGAGAACGCAGAAGTTAAGATAAGAGATTCTGAAGTAAACTCTGCTGTTGTTAGGTTCTCACTGTGTCTTCTTAGGCTATCTATCAAGCTCCTAAACTCTTCATATCTCTGTTTTATCATATGTAATACCAGCACTAATCATGATATGTTCCTGAAGTATTATTGCCAAGGTTCAGTGAGATATTTGGGGGAAATGACAATTATTCTTACTCAAGAGGTGACTTATTCAGTGTTTCTCCAGAATCTCCCCTGGAGATTTTAAAAAGTTGTCTTACATTTTTCTGGCAAATATTACTTTTAGAAATAGTACATGCTATCCACAGTTAGGAGAAAGCATGAAGTGAGTTAAAATTATAAATATGCATATGTGTGTAAATAAATATTAAATTGCTTGCAGGCTTCTACTGACATGTTCATTGTATAAATGTTTGTTCATGACAGATGCAATTTACCAGAACTTGTGGGGTGAAATGAAAGTAGTCTTAAGAGGGAAATTTATATCAATAAATTCACACATCAGAAAAAGAGAATGAGTCTAAATAAACAATCTTAATGCTGCACATTAAACTCCTACAAAAACAAGAGCAAGTCAAGCCCAAAGTTCCAACAAAGCAGGAAATTATAAAGATCAGAACAGAAAAAGAAAATACAATGAGACAAAGAAAATAATACAAAGAACTAATGAACTAAAGAGTTGATTCTTTGACAGAATAAGCAAAATTAATAAAACCCTAGCCAACCTCATTAAAAAAGGAAGGAGAAAATTCAAATTCAGGCACTGAGGAATGAAAAGAGTGAATTCACTACAGATACTGCACTGTAGAGATTCAGAGTATTATCAGTACCTATTTCCAAAATCTTTATTCTCACAGAATGGAAAACACAGAAGAAATGGGCAGATTCCTATGTACATATAAAATATCAAAGCTGAATAGAGAAAATACTAAAAATTCTGAATAACCCCAATATCACTCAGTGAAATTGAAAATATAATCAAAAACATACCAACAAAGAAAAGACCAAGTCCTGATGGATTCACAACTGGATTCTACAAGACATTTAGGAAGGACCTGATGACAGCTCTTCTCAAACTTGTCAATGAAATTGAACAGAAAGCAATTCTCTGAAACTCATTCAGGAAAACAAATGTTACTCTGATACAAAAACCACAGAAGGATCCAACCAAAACAAAACAGGATTGTAGGCTCATCTCCCTAATGAATATAGATATAAAAATCCTCAATAAAATACTGAAAATAATGCAGTAAATCGTCATGAAAATTATACAACATGACCAAGTAGGATTCATACCAGAAATGCAGGGATTGTTTACTATACACAATACCATAAATGTAATTCACCACACTAATACAGCCAAAGACAAAAATCACATGGTCATCTCAACAGATGCAGAAAAAGCTTTTGACAAAGTCCAACATTCACTGATGGCGAGACGGTTCAGTGGTCTAAAGCGCCTGTTTGGAGGGCTCAGGCGACTGCGGGGACTGCAGTTCGATCCCCGGCACCACATGCTGCGCCAGCGCCACCACCAGGGCAGGCTGAGCCAGCCACAAAATGAATAAATAAACAAACACAACAAGCAAATAAATAAATAAATAAAATTAAAAAAAAAAAAAAACACTACAGCAAATCAGAATAGATGGGCTTTACCTCAACCTAATAAAAACCACCTAGGACAAACCAGTAGCCAATATTATACTTAACGGACAAAAACTGAAAGCCTTCTCTTTAAAATCAGGAGCAAGACAAGAATGCCCAGTATCACCATTCCTGTTCAATATAGTTCTGGAAGCACTAGGCAGAACAATTAAACAAGAAAAGAAAATAAATGGAATAATGATTGAAAGGAAGAAATGAAATTATCATTATTTGTAGATGACATGATACTGTACACAGAAGACATCAAAAACTCCACTAAAAGACTTGTAGTTTTAATACCTAAATTCAGCAGTGTAGTCAAATTCAGAAGTCAATACTCAAAAATCAATAACATTTTTGTACACAAATGATAAAGATACCAAGAGAGAAGATATGGAAACCACGCTTTTCACAATAACAGTTCAAAAAAAAGAAAGAAAGAAAGAAAGAAAGAAAGACTTAGAAATTGATCTAACAAAGGAGCTAAAAGATTTATACAGTGAAAATTGTAGTACTTTCAAAAAGAAGATCAAAGAGGATTTCAGAAAATTGAAAGAGATTGCTTGTTCCTGGAGAGTAAGGACCAACATGTCAAAATGGCCATACTCCCAAAATCATTATACAGATTCAAAGAAATCCCAATTAAAATACCATCAGTGTACCTCGCACATCTAGAAAAACATTCCTAAAATTCATCTGGAATCACAAGAGTCTTAGAATAGCAAAAGCAATCCTGGGTAACAAAGGAAAGGCAGGAGGAGGCATCAAGTCCTTGACTTGAAATTATACTACAAGGGTACTGTGATAAAACCAGCACAGTACTGGCATAGAAACAGACCTGAGGATCAATTAAACAAATTATTCCATTTATTTCCTTTTCTTGTTTAATTGTTCTGCCTAGAAGATGCAGACACAACTACAAGCACACTCAGCCACCTTTATCTTTGAGAAAGGGGCCCAACATGTTCATTGGAAGAAAGAATGCCTCTTTAGTAAATAGTGCAGAATATACTGACTTTCCACTTGCTAAAAGCTAAAAATAGACCCATACCTATCACCATGCACAAAATTACAGTCAAAATGGATCTAAGATTTAAATATTAAAACTGAAACACTAAATCTTCTGGAAGAGAAAGCAGGTAGAAATCCTAAGGATATAGGAGTAAGTAGAGAGTTCATGAACAAAAATCAAACTGCACAGGAAATGCTACAAAGAATCAACAACTGGGACTTCTTTTTGAAAAGTTCCTTCATATCAAAAGAAATCACCAACAATGTAAAAAGAAAGCTCGTGTAGTGGCATATAGTTATAGCATATTGTCCTTCAGACTCCTATCTATAACATATAAAGAATTAAAAAAGCGGGCCTTCAAAATTCAAAGACCCAATCCAAAAATGGGCATCTGAGATGAATAAACACTTAACAAGTGAAGTGATATAAATGGCAAATAAATATATGGAAAAATGTTCAACATCATTGGTCATTCAAGAGATGCAAATTAAAATAACACTGAGATATAATCTTACACCAAAAAGGGCTATCATCAAGAAGTCAAACAATAACAAATGCTGGAGAGACTGTGGGGGATAAGGAACCTTTCTCCACTATTGGTGGAAGTGCAGGCTGGTACAAACACTGTGGAAATCAGTATGGAGAGTCTGAAAAAGCTAGAATTGGACATCCTATTCAAGATAGTCATTCCCCTCCTAATTACTTTTCCCAAAGAACTGAAATCATCATATCACAGAGATATGTGTTTATAGAAGCACAATTTGTCATAGCTAAATCCTGGAAGTAACCTAAATGCCCACCAACGGAGGAGTGAGTAAAAAAGATATGGTACTTTTATGCAAAGGAATATTATTCAGCTAAAAAAAGATAAACTTGAGTCATTGGTAGATAAATGAATGCAGCTAGAAACTGTACTGGTAAGTGAAATAAATCAGACCCACTTGTGCAAACATTGTGTTATCTCACTACTGTGAGAACCTGCAAGAGTAATTAATATCTAAAAGGTACAACAGATACTGTGAAAGGGAAAGAAATGTTTCAATGGGAAGAAAAATTTGGGATGAGGAAAAGGACAAATGAAAAAAGGAAAAAAGACATATTTAGGTATATATACAAAATGATTTGAATAATTGTATTGTCGATTTCTATTGGTCTTTTGAAAGGAGCAGTTAATGTTTAAAAATTTTATTTTTGCTCTGATTTTTTCCTCTTTTGAATTTCTTATAATTTTTGCTATTGTTTTGTTTTGCTTTTTCTTAAAACAAATCTTACACATGCATATGTGGTGATCGGTACAAATCACTTGATGACAGCATCATGTGACATAGCAACCACTGTTGAATTCCTGTTACTTTGTTTAGTGAAATCATGTATCACTTCTAATGCTGTCGGGGTTTTCTTCTATCAGTATTTTTCATTCTTTAAAAATAAAAATATATATTTATTATGACATACTTCTTACTTTTTTTGTATCAGGGATCGAACTCAGGACCTGTGCTTCCCAGTAAGGTGCTTATGCATCTGAACTACTGCCTCAGCCCTGCACGTATTACTTATGGAGCACAAATTCTATAGTTTTACAACCACCACTACTATCAAAGTTTTTGTTACACTTAAAAAGAAAAGATAATACCAAACAACACATTAAGACACAGATCCTTAGAATGGCTGTTGCATCAGAATGGCTGCTGGATGTAACTGCCTCCTCCGTGTCTCTGTCAGCCCTGGTACCATCACCCCAGGGGACAGCTGGGCAACGGGGATCCAGAAAGAGCTGTTAATCTTGATATGGAGGAAGGATATTGGTTGGATGGACTTTTAGAGATGAAAGGAGAGAGCCCTGTCAGAGAAATATGTGCATAAAATGTATATGGGGGAGGGGCCTATGTGTATAAGTGTAATTTGACAGTTCATCTAAAAGAGATTGATAGGGTTAGGGAGATAGCTCAGTAGGATAAGTGCCTGCCTGGTGAGCGCAAGTTCCTGAGTTTGACCCCTGGTACTGTAGAAATAAATAAATAAATAAATAAATAAATAAACAAACAAACAAATAAATGAGACCAATAAATGCATAAGCAATGTGAGAACAGGAATATTAAGATTATCTTGTCAGGAGAGAAATATTATTATAGCCTCACCCCGGTATTGAGAAATGAAGCCCTTATGTGTGTGCCCTAACTTAGTTTATATTCATATTTAGAACTACAGTTTTAAAGTTCACAAAACACATTATTAACATCTTTCACACAGCCAGCCAAGCAATCGTCCCTTATGGCATGTGACAGTGAAGTTTCCAGAAGCCGCAAATCTGACTGTCACCTGTATTGTTAGTACTAGATGTGGTTAAAGCAAAGCCATAGCCTCAAAATCACTGCCTGCTCACCCTCCTACCCCGTTACCATTTCTCACAGCCTCGATGCCATCTCCACAGTAAGCTAACATCTTTGCATGAAATTTTGAAATGATGTTTGGAAGATAGTGTTAGAATTCAAATTAAAAGTGTTTTATAGAGACCAATAAAAATATTTTTCTTGTAGTTTAGATAAATGAGTCTATTGAAGAGAAGAATGACAATTAGAAAAATTGTCTCCATATTTTAGCTACTAAAATGTCCATATCAAGAAACAGTTCAAGGGGCTGAAGAGATAGCTCAGAGGACCAAGAGTCTGCTGCGGCAAGCACAGGGACCAGTATTCAAGCCCTGGTCCCCCATGCCACTCCAGCCCCCATCTCCAGGACACCATGAGCCAGCAACAGAGTCTGGATGTGCTTGCAGACTCAGCCCTGGGGAGGCTGAAATAGGGGGATCGCCGTAAGTCTGATCTGCATAGTGAGACCCTGTACCAAATACACGAATGAAAAAAGAAAGAGACAGAGAGAAAGACAGAAGAGAAGAGAAGAGAAGAGAAGAGAAGAGAAGAGAAGAGAAGAGAAGAGAAAAAGCTCAGAAATCATGGTTTTTTAAAAGAAAGGTATTAACTTTCGAACTGAATGTACATCACAGGACATATCTCAAAGGAAGTTAGGTCACCAAGTTGATGCTATAAATAAAAGACCTACATCATCTATAAGCCAAAATAAATGCGATACATCCTAGCCCTGTTGGTAATAGCAGCTCTTCTGCAGACATATGCCACTGGAATCCTGGTTCACTTACACTACACTAGCAAAACACCAAGCTGGATAAGTCCCATAGTGTGGCAGCTGTAGCCTGGAAACTACCGTGGAGATTTGCACAGCTGTGTGGACTTGTGTCACCATTTTTATGACCATTACCTTCCTTTGCTAAAGAAGCCTCTATCTGCTCAGTTTCTTACACCTTCTCAAGCATTTCTTTCATGCATTTTTTTTTTCTTCCTTTTACACCTTTCCTGTCAATTAGACTACCAACATACAGGCATGTTCCTCTATATCTAGTCATTAAAAAGAGAAAAATATCTCATTTCCCAAGTGCTCTGTCCATATTCAACCCTTTTTAAGAACTTCCTTTCTGCCCTACCTCTACTTCTGAACTTCTATCACTTTTTCAACATAAACATTTGTCATCTGCTTGCAGTATTCCACATCATCTACTCTGGTTTAATTTAGCCCTGACCTTCACACTCAGTTTAAACATTTGCACAATTGTCCACTCCTTCCCAAAAGAAAGACTTCATTAATTCTAAGACCACATTTCCTTTTACTTCAACAATTTTCTCAGTTTCCTCCGTTAGCTTTTCTTTAATTCCCCATATGAAGTTCCTCACCTTCAGACACTGAGAGTCCATTCTCCCTTATATTCCGTCCTTTCTAGTAGATCTCACTCATTCTCATGACTCTGAAGACAGCCAATGATAATGAACCCAACACTGATCCTAGTCCTGACCCAAGAAGTGTACCTACTTCCTTAGTCATTTATCTAGGTCAAAGTGTCTAAAACCAACTTTTCCAGTATAGAAAACTTATTCTTCCTGCTATTAAGCTTTGAAATGCTTTCCATTTAATTTAAAATAAAATTCAGGCTCTGAACTGAGCCTAACCTCTGCACAGCCTCGTCTTTGTCTGGATCTTCAAACTCATCGTATGGTTGTTTGTATATCTGTATTTATTTATTTATTTTTGTATTTTAGGAAAGGGTCTACAGGGTGTTCAGGGTCTCACTACTACACTGGACTCGTAGTGATCTACCTGTTTGCGGCCTCCTGAGAACTGGGATGTTTATTTGTTTGTTTCTTTGTGGCACGAGGTATCAAACTCAGGACCTTGCACTTGCCAGGCTCATCACATGGTTTTGTGTTGCAACTCCCCTGAATCCATTCACTTTCTGGAAGGCATCAAGATCCTCCCTGCCTCTGGTTTTCATGTGTGATGTCTCTACCTGGAAATCTCCTTTGCTTCTTCCTAATCATCAGCTTAGAGTCCTCACCTGGATAAAGTCAGTGCATACATGAGGTTCATTTCAATAATGTATCCTTTAACTCTTGAATATACTTTAGCTATCGATTCCTAGTTGGTATTCTCTTATACAGAGGCATGTTTTCTTATAACAAAAGTGTGTACCATCACATGCAGCTGGGCTGGCATTTTAGTTTTTAAGGTTGTAAATTTTCTCACTGGGCTTTAATCTTGAGAAACATGGCAAAAGAAAGTTATAAAGGACAGATTTTGGTACTAGAGAAGTGTTGTCATTGTCATGATTCTACCTGATCATGGGGCAGACAAGCTCATGACCTGGCTTATGTAAGAATCTTGGGGAAGGTTTAGAGATGCTGGCTAGCACAACCCTGGAACTCTGTAAGGTAACCTTGATGGAAGACCCTAGTTAGAGTTCAAAACACTGGAATATAGCTCAAAATGAAAAAAGTTAAGGTCAGGTTTCATTTGAGAACAAAGACTCCATTAGCAGTTGGATTTAAGACCAGGTGTGCTATTTTCAGGGAGAAAATTTGTCTAAATATTGCCATGTCCTGAGACTTTGGAGGAGAATGAGAGAAAGGGCAGTGGAGAAATTAACTTACTAGAGGAAATTTAAAAGCACCCCACATTCAGGCTATAGGATGTGTACTTGCTGCTGTTAGCCAGGTTTATAGTAATAATCTGTAGTAAAAGAAAGAGTGAAAATATATAGAAGGAT
>PVKN010003556.1:0-36721 GCA_004027915.1 Capromys pilorides
AATGCATGCTCCTATGGCAGTGTACTTTATGGCATGAGCTATTTTTTTAGAGCACAGAAAATAATAAATTCAGAAGGAGAGAAATAGGAAAACAACTGTAGAAATTAGAAAACTGCAGAAAACCATTCAATTCTCAGTAGAAGGGACAAATGGGAGTCTGTTTAAGGTTTACAATGACAGAGACCTCCCCCCCCCCACACACATATACTCTCTCTCTCTCTCTCTCTCTGTCTCTCTGGTTGAATGGGATGTTCCTCTATTTTTGCATTGCTTTCTGTCCTTTGGAAATTTGTTTCCAATGGGACTGTTACTATTTAAGCCTCATTGTTGGTCAAAAGGCGGATCCAAAGTCCAGGCGAAGGTAAGCCATCAAGTTCACCTGGCCAAGCATAGAGTTCTGGAGTCACAGAATAGAGTGGAAATGAAACTCAGGGAGCTCACGCTGCCATTAGCAAGAGCCCGACAGTGCTTTTCAGGTCCTGGGACATAAGGGAAATGGGATTGGGCTTCATAAGGCTCAGATGTGCAGAGAGAGTGCAGGCTACCAGGGAGGCAGTGGGGGGCCAGCCGTTGGGACTTTTGGAACAGGATACTCTGTGGGATGCCACCCCTGCCCCTGCTTCTTCTTCCCATGACTGGCCTCTCATCGCTGACCAAGGCACAGTGAAGCAGGGTACTGTCCTGGAGACTTCCATGTAACCCCAGCACCCCATATGGGGGAATGTCGTCCTCAGAGCTGTGCAGTTGCTTAAACTCTGGGACAACCACAGAACACGGGAACTGTCACCCAAAATTTCAAGGATTTGAAGCACAAAGTCTGTGGGGATAACAGGGCCTGGGCAGGCAAATGCAAGGAAGCGTCCTGGGTTGTCACCTGCATTGGAGAAATCAACTGTAGAGCGTGCTACTGGAGAACTGGGACATTTTAGCTGGGTATTAGCTCGACGCTGAGTGAGCTTTAACTGTGCCACCCCAAAAGATGCCACTTTGCCACTCCGATGGTTTTTGGAAGACATTTGAAAACTAAGAATGGCAGCAACAATACACCAGGTTCGTGAAGGTGAGTGACCTCCGCCTTTTCCTTCGTAAGAGCAGAAGATAAACTTTTCTAAGAAAATGCCCTCCCCATACCAGGAAAAAGGCCACTCTTCTCTAGGACAGGAAGTTAAAGTCTAGAGGGATGCACACAAACCAGTTTTGTTCAAGACCTCATTCCTCTGAGTCCCCCCCCACCCAGGTCACCCTGGGCTCTAAAGCATTGGCCATGTCATGCTACTCAAAGTGATCACTTTGTGCAATGTGGTGCATCAGCGATGTACGTCGTCGGTGACTCTGCTTTTTTTTTCCGTCATGGTACTAGGGATCAAACTTAGGACCTTGCACTTGCCAGGCAAGCACTTATTCCACTGAGCTATCTCCCTGGCCCAGTTCTGGTTTTTTGAGTCTTTATTTCCCATGAGGAATATCTATGCTCTATAATCTTAAAGAGAAGTGTTTTTTCTTTTTTTTTTTTACAGAGGAAAAAGATGCGAATGTTCAGTTTTAAGAGGATTAAGTTCAGAAGACCTGTATAGCACAGCATCGCGACAGCTAGTAATAGTACTGTTTTGTGCATCTGAACTTTGTTGGGAATAGACACACACACACACACACACACACATACCTCACAGAAAGGGTAATTGTGTGTTGACGGATGAGTTGTTTGTTTTGTGGTAACTATTACATAATGTATATGTGCATTGAATCATCACATGCATACCTTGAATATAAGCCAGTTTTGTTGGCCAATTTTATTTCAGTAATTCTGGAATAAAAGGGATGTTTCTAAAGATGCTAACTATGCAGTATGTGTGTGCATATAGCTAACATATATATATATATATATATATATATATATATATGCATATTTCTAATGTACATATATTTCTAAAACACTGTATCAATTAGCCTAGGCATATACATATAGTTTCCTTTTTAAAACATTAATTGTATTAATCTTATTTATTTTCCAATCTGGAATGCTTGCTTTGATGATAAAGCCAGAACTCAAGTAACTTAAGGGTAAAAATAAGGGTTATTGAGAGGAAGACAAACAGAAACCAATATGATTCTTAATTTAATAAGTAGGTAAGAGTTCCCACAAGAGAGTGAGATTTAAATTGGTTGGAGGACGAGATGGCTCAGCAGTCTAAAATGCCTGCTTAGGAAAGCTTAGGCAACTACAGGGACCATGATTCGATCCCTGGCACCACATGCTGTGCCAGTCCCACCCCCAGGGCAGGCTGAGCAGGCCATAATTATAAATTAAATAAATAAATAAATAGGTTGACATTCAAGGCATTATGAAAGCCCAGGTACTGGTTAAAGAACCCAAACTAGTTCTTTTGGTGCTTCTAATCAATAAGCCCATCTGCTTTTGCAAGTGGACCGTTCATTTGAGAAAATATTTATCAGATTACTGATGTCCAAATTAAAAAAATGGACACTATTTGAAGTCCAAGATGACGCCCGTCATCCACTAGCTCTCCACAGTCCACCTCACTACAGTCACTACTACGGAGCACCCTCGAGCTGCCACAGAAGCTGCTTCTGGGAAAAACTTGATTTCTAGACCGCACCAGATGGCTGCAAGTTTTTGTTTAAGAGAGAGAACAAATGATTTCAGGCTCCTTTTTCTTAGAGCAAATGTGAGAAGAAAACAGAAAAAAAAAAGAAAGAAAGAAAGAAAGCTTTGTGAAATAATCTTGTCATTGTTTGAGGAAAACAGATCAGCCCACGACGTCCAATAAATTCTTTCAAGTTGGTTGCTCCATGGCCAGCGGCGTTGGTCACTATATCAGACAATTACCTGACTGTCCAACAAAAATGCCTCCTTAAACATTCCAATATGTTCTTCAGAAAAAGCTATGAAGTGTCACACAGGCATTAAAATCCTTAAAAGCACGCCTGCCCTTCTCTGGTGGATAGACAGGCTGCTAACGAAGGCGCATAAACGTCAGAAAAGGAGCCGTGTGTGAGCGGAGATTTACTTCAGGAGAAGTCCTCTGCCCTCAAAGGGTTAAATGTTAACGAAGTTGAAAAGCAGAAATCAGGCCTCGATTAGTCTTGGACACTAATCTTGTTGACGGCTGAAGTGTTTCCTTATTTTATCCGTATTTATTATATTGAGGCAGGGCTATGTGGTGGAGACTAACGACCAAACATCTGCACCCAGTGACCCCTAAAATCCTCTAGCCATTGCTGTTCACAATTAAATTCCACATGAACTAAATGATACTTGGGCTTGACCAGGACAAATTAGTGTAGAGAAAGCACAAGAAATGACTTTACCATTAGCTTGGTGAAAATCATAGACTAAAGACATTTTAAATTAAAAAGCTGGGTTTTTGTGATGCCTGGAATGTCTCGGTGTCCTCGCAGAGCAAGGGAGGTAAAGCAATTATTTCTAGAAGGAGAGGATTCTGCTGGACTGCTCACTGTTGACATCCAGAAGAGCTGTCTTAAAGTCTTACCTCCCAGAGTTTTGACTGAGTTGTGGAAAATGAGATTATTTTAGGTTAAACTACCGGCAAACACCATGTCCAGGGTAATTAATTTTACAGGCAAACAAAAACAGAAAGGGCCAAGAAGGTCAATGTCATCATCACTGTTAGAATTTTTCCTTTAAGACAGGTGAGTTCTTCTTTGTGGAGGTAAAAAGGTAGCAGGGGGGCAACCTGAGGGTGCGGGTGTTCACAAGGGCGGGGTGGAGCTGCCGAAGGGAGGTGCAGAGCCGAGGGGAGTCCTGCAAGGAAGGCCCTGAGGGTTCCAGCTGTGAGCTCCATGCAGGATTTCTCTCTCTTCAGAATGGTCAAGGAGAGTGAGGGCCTCAGGTCCTCCACTGGGCGCACAGGAGGAGGCTTCATGACTTGAATTTCACAGTAAGGTCAAATGCATTTCCTACTGGGCTAGTAGAAACTGTCAATGTGCAGTAGAAAGCTTTACTTTAAAGAGATCACAGACTAAATCTAATAATTTCGATGAACTCTGATCTGATTAGGTGACAAAATGTTCTCCCTCAAGGAAGAGACCTGCGACAAAGGGCGCCACAGGCACGGGTCACCCCAAGGAGGGCATCGCCGGGAATGGGAGAAGGAAGTGAAGGGCAACGGGGAGTTCTTGTAAGTTACATCTGGGCTGATGTCCGCATCTAACTGCACTGACACAAAAGTGAAGAAAACGTGACTTTAAGAAGGTGACATATAACAGAGGTTCAAATACATTTCCAGTAGAATTTTCTTCCAATATCTAGGAGAAATAAAAAGAAAATGAAATCAATGAAACACAAAATATAAGTCAAAGATGACATAATTAATCATTTACAGAAGCCAGAAACAAGTTGAAAACTAAAATATTATTTAAGTGACAAAGACTAACAATGCAGAAAAACATCTTGGTTATTTTTCTATCGTTCCTAAAACAAAATGCCCGACATACAAAATTAAGAAAGGAAATGCTTATTTAGCTCACAGTTTGTGGAGATTTCAGTCCGTACTTGGTTGGCTCCCAGGCAGAGTGGCACATGGAGGAGGGCAGCAGCTCATGGTGGCGGAAGGCAGCAAAAGCCAAGGGAGGAGCAGCTGCTGAGGCAGCTAGCAGGCCTCCTGCCCCTCTGTCTATTGTATCTGTCCTAGGGTGGGCATGGCACTCACACCCATAATCCTAGCATTAGATCATGAATTAATCACAAACTCTAGAAGCAGCCTCATGACTGCGTAAGGCTTTGAGGGGACACCAAGACATGAAATAAAACAGTAAAACACACACTTTTTAAAGCTAAAGTGGGCCAATGAGATAGCTCGACAGACTAAGCACTTGCTTTGGCAAGCTCAGGAATGGGGGTTCAATCCCCTGCACCACATGCCACGAGGCTCTGTCTCTGAGCTCTTGCTGTGTTGGTGCACACCTGTGACCCCAGCTCTGGGGAGACTGAAAACAGGAGGATCACTAAAGTCTGACCTGCGCATAGTGAAGCCTGCACCAAATACATTTTTAAAAAAATCAAGTAAAAATGAAAAAATAAAAGCCAAAACAAAGCAATGACTGCAAAGGTGATGTCATTAAAGCAGAGAAAAGGTACTTTATATGGAATGCAGTTTAACATCAAAGTTCTAGGAAACATTTTCATTTTAAAGTGGATAATAAATAATGGGATTGGTAAATCGAGAACTGTAGATCCTCACAGATGCAATGACAGGAAAACAGTATAAAGATAAAGTCATTGCGAGAAATCTTATATCTCAGGAAAACTCAAGTGAGTGAAAGGAGGTGAATTGATATGGTACTTGAGATTGATCCACACATATCTAGGAGTAAATACTATGTCGCTAGAGTCATACTTCTCAAATTATTGTAGACTATTTCTCAAAACAATACTATTATAACATCATATGGCATAGCACAAGTTAGCACCAACTCAGTGAATGTAGCCAGCCTCTCCAGCTACCGTGTGTGTGTGTGTGTGGTATGCGTGCTAACCTAGGTACACCTTCTTCCCTTTCTCATAGTTAAGTGTTTACTGTATCTGATCCTGTCCTTCAAGAGTAGTTTACATCAATTGCTCACGATTCCTGTGTTAACTTATCTGAGAAATATCGGTGTCAATTGCAGGAAATTTGTTCAAATATATCTAGTATAGAATAGATAGCAAATATTTTAAAATGATCCAATACATGCTAAAAATATGTGTAAGACAGAGCTAACTTGGGCTCAGAGAAAAGTTCACCACATAGCCTTCATTCTACTTAATGTAGCACGGAGTTCTTTTAAATGTAAATGGTTACACTGAGTATTGAAGGGAAGCCAGAAATTGACTGCAAAATAAACTTTGTGAAATAAATAAGATAGTTATGAATACAGGTAAAAAGAAAAGTAAGGGATTTGTTAAAATCTATAATATTAATAAATAAAAGTCAAATTTAAAATCAAATAATTTAAAGTATAATAATAAGACAAGACTAACACATGACTACAAACACAAATAATGAAAATATACAGGGCGGTACTTTTAAAATTTGTAGTGATTTTCAAGAAGGAAGCGCTTCAGGAGCCTCTGCTGGCCACGGCATCCACGTCCACAAGGCACAGCAAGGCATGAGGCAGACAGCGCCTGGGCCACTTTTCTTCTCAAATTCCAAATTCCTGAAGGGACAGACATTCTGATGGTGTTTCATGTGCCCCAAAAATGCCGATAGGTAAGTAAATCAGCTAAATCTTACCACAAATCCACTATGTCCACAAGTATATTCTTATCAGAAAAGCTAAATATATGGATGATCATGTTGTCTATGATTTTTTATGTTATCTAATGTCAGTTTTCAAATAATGAAATCACTTCTCAAGTCTTCTCTGTGGTCATCAGCCCTACCTCTTGATTTAAAATACAGCAACAATTCCAAAAATCCTAACAAAAACCATAGGGCTCACCATCTCTCCCTAACACAAGCTAACTCTAATTTGCGTATCACTAGAAAAAACAAAATACATTCTAAAGGAATAGTCTGTTGTTCCAGTAGTTTGTATATCACATTTTCACATATGCACGTGTATGTGTATGCTATATGTCCAGTATACGACAGCAAACACAGGCTATTGATGATTATTATACTAAATTCAAGAGTCCCTACACTAGTGCGATGCTCATTTCTCCCTGTTTGAATAGTTTTTAATCAATAGGAAACATTGGAACATGTTTAAAAGGAGCACATCTTCAAAAAGTTTTGATTTAATAGTTGAGAAAATGAGTAACAGAAATTGAGATAAGAGAAATACAGCGTTATTCGCAGAAGCCAGTGCTTCTACTAGGAGTGAACACTGGCTTTTCGCAGCGCCAAGTTACCGCCACAGCCCCACCATTGTCACCCACCACTGTCTGCATGACTCACACGCAGAGCGGCACCGTAGTAAAAATAAGCCAAAGGCGTTCATGGGAAATAACTTTAAATTTTTGAAATGTGGCTACATTTTCTGAATAAATGAGTTAAGCAGACACCATTTGTTGATAAGCATCATATGGGAAAATGCAGAGCTTGCCACAGTTCGAGAGTAAATCAATCACAGTTCCCAAAATCGAATCCACATGTGCAGCCTTGCAGCGCGGCCCTCGAGCCACCGGTCGGCCCTCTCTGCTCGGCCCGCGCGGCTCTGCGCTGTCGGGGGAGCGCTGTTCACCAGGAGAGGAGAGGCAGCCCGGGGTGAGGCACAGGGCTGCCCTCGCACCACCACGCAACGTGACAATAGGGCCTGGCCGGTATCAGCCAGGGCTGGGAAGCAAATGAGGCACTGTTTATATTGTGACTGTGAAGCCATCTGATCAGAGTCTCTAAGACATCTCTGCTGGGTGCAGGATCATGGGCCACTATGGACCACACTGCAAAACATCAACTTGAAAACAAGTAGTTGATTTTCCTGGGCCATTCTATTTCTTTGTTTCAGAACACCAGCAAGTGATGGCATAATGGGATTATGGCAAACGATAGACTCTCCCCAGGTATTCCTTCAGGTCCTGTTTCCTTGCTGAGGCAGCCATGCATTTACCCCTAAATTGTACAGAGATTTGAGAACCAGTTTGTGCTGAGTCCTCTCAGAGCCCACAAGAGGCCCCCCCTGTGTCAGAGCGTGCTGATGGGGCGGGCATACCTAGCCCGAGGTTGCTGCATTGCTAGTGAGGAAAGGTCAACCTGAACTGAGGTAATCAGGGAAGCGGTCATGAGCGAGGAGCACTGACTACACAAATAGAGCCCAGAGAGCTGCACCACGGCTGAATCAGGGGCTCAAGTCAGGAAGCAGCATCTTGGTCCTGACTCTACAGCTGGTCTTCAAATCTCCAAGGACCTCTGTCTGAGGCATGCTTCCAACAGCCAGCCACAAATGTGACTCACAGATTCACACAGGCCTCAGGGACTGAGGCCTTAGGAAGAAAAGACCCTTTCTATCCGTGTGTTCACATCAATTCTAAAGTGGAATCCTGCTTTCACCACTGGGCTCCTAGGTCTCTCCTGAGTTCCTCCGTGTGCCAAGGGAAACTAGATTTTGCGGGCTTTGATCTGGGTCAGGTGTTCGACTTGCAGGGAGGGGAGGTGAAGAGACTGCCTGCTGATCTGAGGGATGCTGAGGGAGTGGATGTCTCCTCCTCCTTTCAGCTGTGTAGTGCTGAAAGGGACCGTGGACCCCAGCTACTGGGAATTTTGTGCTTCCTGACTACCTTGGGATGGTGATGATTATGGATTTGACTAGAAAGCACTGGCCAGAAGACAATCAGAAGAGGGTTAGTGCCTGCATGCCGGGAAGCATTCGAGCCCTGTTCAGTGAGAGAAAGCTCTGAGTCTCTCAGGAGAGTTGTAGACAGTTCTCTGGACCATTGTCTGAAGGTAGGTCTCATCACAGCCTGGATTGGACAGTGTAACTATCAGGTAGAGGAGGCTTACCTAAGACAGGCGCCCTTTAAGCTGAGGTGGGCCAGAGCTCATTCATGACTCCACTTTTGCACACCCACGGTGGTACTGTAGTCTTGCTTTTTGAAGAGAAGCCTCAGATCTTCCAGAGATTCACAGGGGTTTTTCTTCTTCTGGGTGGTCTCTTGGTTCAGATGGGTCAAGTGGGGCTCGCTTTATCCTAGAAAACTGAACTTAGCTATCAGCCTCTGCCACCTTTACTGGAGTGAGTGTGGTAAGGATTGCTGAAGAGAGACCCTCTCCTTTCAGTTTTAGTTGACCTGCAAGAATGCCTCCCTTCTAAGTCTGAACAATGTGCAATTGGTCTCCAGGGCGGATAGTAGGTGTCACCTGGGCCAGGGGAGGCCCGGATTTGTTCCCACAGAGTTTCACAGCCTGCTGTACTTGAACCCAATCCACAAGATACTGTAGGAGTCCCCTGACCTCTGGATGCTTGGCCCAGTTTTCAGGGAGTTTGGGGTCATCACAAGGGCCACTGGCAATATGTAGACCCAAGACACAAAGTCTTGGGGCCAAGTTTTCCCAGCGCCCACTCTAGGTTCTACTTCCTGGAGGGTGAGATCCTGTGCAGAATGGAGCTGGCACTCTACTCCTGCAGCCTTCACTACTCTGGGTCATTGGCAAGGCTGAAGACCTGCCATGGCTCTGGAGGGCCTAAGGTGGTTGGAATCGGTGCCCAGTTTCTTTGAAGAGCCCTGTAGTTCACCGTAGATGTTTCTGAATGGGCAGTGAAGCATGCCAGATTGTGTATCCAGGAGGTCAAGGCATCAGCTGGAGCCAGTGCACCACATGGTGGCATGCAGGTCACATCCACTCACCGATGCCCTCCAGGCTCTGTTGCTGTAGGTGCAAACAACTGAGCCAGTTCAGGCTTGCTGTGGTCATTGCAGATGCAGAATGTACAGGCTGGGCACTGCTGCCATGGGGAAGCCTATGGTCCTGTCCTGTGAAAATCTGAGTAGCCATTCCTCAGGGAACATCTCTGCCCATGAGGAAAGGAGCCTAAGAGTTGATCCAACTGTACATTATGTCCCTTGAGGAGCCACTAGATTTTTTCCCCAAACACTACCATGGCTAGGACTTAGCTTCTCCTTTTCTTAAGGAGTGTTTATCTTCCTGAGCAGACTATAATAATTCCTCAGGAGCTGGGACAAAGATGAGGTTCAAGGCACCGGAAGCTTACCCTTTCTGTCCCTTTGCCAGTCTTTTGGGATTCCGAGGTGATTGAAGATGTGGATGACAGTGACCTGCCTGGAAGGACGGACTGCCTCCAGGGCCTGTAGAGTTCCTCATTCATGCTGCAGAGTTGGCTTTCTCTAATTAGCTACCCCGTCCTTTCTGTGGTGCTGCAGGAGCATCTAGTACTAGAAAGGTACACGTGCAATTGGGTAAATATGCGTGCCCCAGAGCTTGGCGCATTTGCCTTAGTGACCTGTGTGAGTAGGCACTGCATATCTCACCTTTTTTGTGTCCCAATTGGACAGAGTTCTCTGCCTCTGAGCTGTCGTCATCAGCCTCCTAGAGGGGCAGGTTAGTGATGCTCTATCTGCTCATGAAGGTCTGGGAGGTCACAGGCTCCCCAGACTTGGTAACCTCCATTCCTGTAGGCATCAGGGGAGCAGGATTAAGAGCTTTTTAAGTATTGATGGTGCCCTCGGGAGGGCCTAGAAGGCTGGCATGGTACTTGGTAAATCACCTGCTTGTCAACCGCATTCTTTTGTCTGAAGAATATTCCTGACTTTTAGTTTTGATCCCAAAGTTGGATTTTGGACTTCTACTAGGACAGCTGCAGCCACTGTTACCACCAGCCAGGGGATCCGTCCAGCAAGCTCTTCACGTAACTTTTTCTGAAAAGTATGCTGCTGGACAGAACCCCGACCCTATATTTTGGGTCAACACCCAGATCTGTTCCTCTCTCCTCTGACACATACAGGAAGAAAGATTCTCTTCAGTCAGATATTTCTGGTGCTGGGGCTGGGTGACAGCATGCATTATTTCTTGCAAAGCACTGCTGGTCACTTTAGGGCTCACTTAAGGGCTCATACTTGGAGGCTTTGACAGACTCAAACAGAGGCTCTGCCTTCGTCCAAAACTAGGGATCCACATTCAGCAGGGAAAGAGTGAGGTTGTGGTTTGGTGGCAGGGCCCCAAGACTGTAGACAGCCTGGATCCTATTCCTAGAGAGCTGTTGTTTCCCAAGGGCAGGAATGGATCCCAAATACTGAACTCCTAAAGGGACATCTGAGCCCTTTCTTTTGGGAATTCATACCCTTTTTTAGATAAAAATTGAAAGCTTGGATAGAATCAGGTTGGCCGGCTCCCAGGTTGGGCTGAAGATTCGAGTATCATGCAAGGTTCTAGGACAGCCTCCTATTCATGCTCTGCACTTCCTAAGTCCCTCCCACTGCCCAATCAAAAAGGTATGAGCTATTTTAAATGCCCCCTGGGAGCACTCTCTAAGTACAGTGTTGTTTTTATTCCAAGATGGGATCTTGCTATTCAAAGGCAATCAGGAATCAGCGATCTGGATAGAGAAGCATAGAAAAGAAAACAAGACACAACCAATTTGTGTCTCCTGGAACTTGGGATGGACTTATACATGGGTCTGCCACTAGATGGTAGGTTGAAACTAAAGCCCCATTAAAGGGAAAAGGGCTGGAACCACATGATATTCTTCTAAAGGTTTTACCACAGGGAAACAGGAGTGTCACAAGGAGACTGAGAAAATTCCAGAAGATCAAGTTTTAGACTCCTGTCTACGATACTTTAGAGGCCTCCATGGACGTCATCCTTGACATCATACTGTTTTCAGTTGGGAAGTTGTCCTGGGTCTTCTAGCTTTCTACCTCCCAGCCTTGCTGAGTTTGCCCACATAGGCCTTCCACTGCACCATGCCAGAGGACCTGTCTACTGACCAGCGATTAGTCCAAGGAGGTCTGGTATTCTCTCAGAGCATAGGATCCATTTTAGTATTATAGAAATTAGAAAAATTGCTAAAGTTTTAAATAGTAAATCTCTTTCTGGTAAGGAGGTAGATCTCTATGGGAATAATTAAAAGCTCTCAGATATGCCAGAGCAGGAGTAAAGGTCTAAATATGGCTTTCTTTACCTCAACTCTAGCTATGGGCCTAGAGGAAGGTTTGCTGGAGAAAGAAATTAGAAGACTCAGTTGGCCAGGAGTTTATAAGGAACTGACTTTGCTTACCAGTGATGGCCAGGGTCACCTATGGCTCCACAGGGTGGCAGAGACAGCCCTGAGAAGGGGCATTGCAGCCGGCCCATTGAGTCTTTTCATCAGTGTGGGAAGTGAGGGTTTTGGCTGGTTTGGCTCCACTGTGGGAATGGAGACCACCAGCCCTCCAGAATCATGGACCAGTCACGTCTGCTGCAGCACACAGCACACAGCCAGGTACCCAGTGTCCAGGTGTCCACGTCCAGATTCCAAGTACCCAGGATTCTTGCATTGGTGCCAAGAGCTCCTCTTTGATTGGCTTGGGTTTTCCTTGGGATGGCTCGGATGAGCTGAAAACACTGCCAACTGCCGCAGTCTCAGCGGTGGCTCCTGTTGTTCTTGGTTCTCTCTATTTGCCCTCTTTCAGAGAACACAGACAACGCTTGGACCAAAGGAGTCTGAGGATTCAGCTGAAGTCTTTGGGAACTGTGCCAAATACCTGTGGCTGACTGACTGATGGGATCTTACTCCATCAGTGCCTGCCCCTCCTTGGAGGGCAGATCTAAGTCTGCACACTTATGGGAAGCCTCTCCTGTCCGGCGATGAACAGCAGCCCTCATACCCAGTGCAAGGGTGCACAGAGCGCCGGACCAGCATGACTCGTGTGCTGCCCATGGCTGGGGGATTGAAGGCTGCAGACCCTGGCCCGAGGCCTCTCGGCTGTGTGCAGCAACGCAGGATCAGGGCTCCTTCCTCCTTCTCTTCACTTGTGTTTGGGGAATTCACCATTTTTCTTTTTCTCCTCCCCTTTTCTTTTGTTCCTTTTCCTATTCATTTTTCTGTGCTAATTACAGAAATGAAAATTGTAATTGTGATTTGTCTTTATTTTGTTCATATGCTTTACGCACAAGTACAAATCTGTTTTCTTTTTTGTAACATATGTTAATAGACTTAACATTTGTTCTTAAGTATTCTGTAAATATGTATAATACTGTTTATTGTATGGACTGTCAGCAGGGTAAGCACTATGGAAGGAAAACTTTGCCTTCTATTCTGGGGGTGTAGTTAGTAAATTTCCGTTTCTATGCAGGTTTACTGTATCATGGTAGAAGCAATTATGAACTTACTGCTGCATTCAGCAACTAAGCACGCTTTAAGGAAATGTGCCTGGTTGTCAAATTGACTGTAGTGGATTAGAACAGTTTGTTGTAGTGTCTCTTTGAACAGATTAGGAACATCCTGGCCTATCAGTGGAGTGCTGTTCTTGGGTGATTGGGGTGACTGGCATGTAAACGGTGAATTAAAGAGGGCAGACCTTGCTCCTGGTACCAAAATCTGTCTTGGTCATTTTCTTTGTTGCTGGGATGTGAGTCAATATCTACAATTTAATATGTTTCTATTATTAATTAATTAATTAATTAATTTAGTACAGGGTCTCAGCTCTGTCTCATGCTGATTCCCCTGTCTCAGCCTCTCAGAGCTGGGATTACATGCATGTGCCACCACACCCGGTTTCAGTGGCCAACACAGCAGTACAGCGTGTGGTACCTGGATTCAAAATCGGGATCATTGTGCTTGCCAGGTAGATGCTTAGACCATTGAGCTATCTCCCCAGCCCCAATACCTACAATTTACAGGAGCAATGATTTACTCTGCTTTATAGTTCGCAGAGGTTTCAGTCCGTATTCAGCTTGACCCGAGGTAGGGCAGCAAGTCAGAGCTAGCATGACAGCATGGAAGAAGAGACACCCAGGAAGGAAGGCAGCTGACCTGAGCCTGCTTCCAAGCAGCTGGCCTGCTGAGAGCCTGCTCAGCCCAGTGGTCTTCTAAACGTCTGCCCTTGGGGTGCGCGAGACTCTCCAGGTCCTCTAGATGTAAACCACAACACCAGGGTCCATCATTCATCTAAGTGCTTTTAAAATGCCACTTTCTGTGGCCCACGCAGCACAGCACTGGTTAGCTCTCTAGTCCTCACCCAGGTGCTACAGCCATTTGTCTGCAGTTTGATTTGGGGGCTTTACATGGTGGTCTGGACCCCTGTGACAGCACCCCGTGGGAAGACAGCGAACTAATCACAGGGGAAGCATCTTCAGCCTCCACCGCAACTGTCCGTTTAAAATAAGCTGATGATTGGTATTTTGCTTACAGATTTATATTGAGCTAAACTAACGTATTTGTGTTGCACCACTTCTAGTATACTGATAAAGTTTCTGCACTCGTCCACATGAAGATTAGATAGCTCTGTGAGGGACCTGCCAAAGTTTTAAGACCCTTTGAAGTTATCTAGCTGGAGAATCTTGTATTGCCACACTGCCTTCTTTTCAAAGATCAGTAGTGCTGATTATAACTCCATGGCCTGTGTTTGTTTATACAGATTTTTCTTTTATTTGGTGTTAGTAACTGTTTTATATCATGTGAGCAGTGCTGATCTCTTCACTCAGCAATTGATTTCCTGCACAAAATTTCTGAAAGGCAGTGCTGGGTAAATGCTGCAGAATTTGCTGCTGCTTTGTACCTAAAGATACCTCTGTGCCAGCGCTAGCTGCTGGCTGCGTGACCTCCGTGCCTCGCGGAGTCTTCGCATGGCTCCATCCGGTCTTGGTGATCTGCTCAGACCCTCCAGATATGCTCTGCATTACTTCTGATAAAAAGCGGAATTCTTCATCTCACTTGCCCTTGTTCCCTCCTCCAAGGACTCAAGACCATTAAATAATACTTAAAAATAGCCCTGCTGCATCAGCAAGCAACCCTGTGTGGGCCACATGATCCATAGGGCCTGGAGGGGTGAACTCAGCTTCATGCGCTGACCATGGCAAGCTTGTGTCAGGGTGGGAGTCCACCCCGAGACTATGGGGGTTCTGAGGGCTGTGTCACCTGCTGCTCTTGGACTCTGGAATGGGCCATTAATCTGGTTTTAGTTAAAAAACACACAACTGTTCTGAATGGCAAAACCAACTTCACAAAATAGCCAAATGTCAGGGTTATACCACTGCAAGTGTACTGGTGTCGTAAGCTCGTGCCCAGTTCCCTAAATTAACTTTCGCATTTCTGGTGTGTGAACGCATGAAGCTGCACTTCCCCACTCCATGCATATTTCTGAGGGAGTCGAGTCTCATTCCAGTTCTGGATGAGACTATTTTCAAAAAGCTTGAGAAGGCCTCCTCCTTGTAAGCAGGTGCCTGGTGGCAGGCAACCCATTACCCCTGAACTTCCCAGGGAAGACACATTCAATCTGGGCCTCATTAATGGCCTTGCTCTTTCATGCTCTCTCTAGTGTTCAGTTCAATGTGATCTGGGAAGAATTCCAAGTAGAGTGGCTGCCTTGGCCATGTGCTCCGGAAGTCAACAGGACATGACCCGGAAGAGAAGCTATGGTCCTTGTCCACAGCCTTCTGTGCAATAGCTGCTTGGACTTAGGATCGAGGTGCACCATTTGGCCTTAGAACTCATGATCCATCTTTCTCTTTTGAGGGGTACAATTCTTTAGGTACTTTCATAGTGCTCTAATATTTTTTTTGGACAGGATACCTTGTTTAAGCAACACTGTAATTTTTATTGATTGTGGTTTACAGGACTGTAATTTTATGTTCTATTGTTCATTACAGTTTTGCAACAAGAGTTATGCAAATGAAAGTCAAGATGTCAAATTGTGTCTTCCTTTGACCCTTCCTTTGCTCTGAGTATTGTGATACGCATAGGATACACAACGAATTCATTTAGCTTGATCATTAAATGAAGAATATGCCCACTTTCGGGACTACTTCTAAACACAGCTCAATTCACTGTATCCCATTAAGAGAATTCTATTTGCAAAGTGCTGGAACATAGGAAATCTACACTTTGCTTTAAAGGTAATGGAAGGTAGGGAATATAGTAGAATGTGGACAATTTGTGCAACGTATTTTGAAATAGGAAATCGTAATACAAAGCCAGTCATTGTTTTTTGTTTTTTTTTTCAGCAAAGGAATGAACAGGGAGAAATATTACCAATATTTCGATAACTAAATTTGTAATTATACCTCTTGCAATTTAGTTATGGAAATTCCAAAAGAAAGCCACAGTTCAGTAAAACTGAGGTAAAATTCCTTAAATTGGAAAATACATATACATGAATGTGACCCTACTCTATCATTAAAATACTTAAATTTTAACAAATAAAATGTATAGTAGCTCTGTGCATAGCAGTCACCTAGTGCCCGTGTGTACCATGTGTAGAGGCAGGAGGGAACTGAACAGGGACGTGCGGGACGCAAAGCTTCCAAGCAACTTCTGCTGTTGAAATATCTCTTATGTTACAAGGTGAAGTTTTAACGTTTTAATTGTTAATTTTTTATGTTAATAATCTACAAAAGCTAAAACTAAGCTTATGAAAACTGTTTATACACTCTTTGTAGCACTCAAACATTGAAAACACCTAAGTATTTTCTGCTATTTGAAACTATGAAAGTAGGCGACGAAGCCCTTCCCTAGATTTCTGTCTCCTGAGGACACTCAGTGATGAGATTAGAATGTGGGCACAGAGAGAGAAAGCCCTCCAAGGGCAGGGACAGCAGCCCGAGGCTTGAGGGGCCGCGCTGCACAGCCGTAAGGGGCACTGGCATCTTCCCTTTCACCAGGTTCCAGACAAATGTTTATTTTTATCCAGCTATAATTCAATATCAAATACTTTTTTCTCCATTTAAAAATATTTTAAATAAAGTCAGAAGTTTCTGAATTTAGGAATAATACTTAATTTAGTATGTGGCTTGGTATCTTAATTTCCTGATATAACCTAATATTGAAGATCACACAAAAGTCCAAAAGTTTTTGTGATTCTCTCATTAAATGTGACGAACGGTTAAATTTTAAAGCTATCCGCAATACTGAGAGCACAGCTCAAAGTACGTTATTTCAATGGTCACAAGAGTTCAGTAAGATAAATGTTATCCATAGTTTATGCTGGTGAAACTGAATTTCAGAAATGACACAAAGACCAAAATAAATGGGATTTAACCAAGACCACTGAGAGACTTGGAACAAGAATACATTTCATTTTTTTATGTTATGGTCCAGTATTTATTCTATACAGATTTACATTGAAGATTTTAAATATTTAATTTTTAAAAACTAAGAGAATAGGGGTTGGCGAGATGGCTCAGCGGTCTATAGAGTCTGCTTAGACAAGCTTAGGGAATCTCAGGGACCACGGTTCGATTCCGCACACCACATGCTGCACCAGCCCCACCCCCAGGACAGGCTGAGCAGGCCGTAAAAAATACATAAAATTAAATTAAATTGTGCAACACATATTATGAACAGAATGATATACAAATAGAATTCCATGCTTCCTATGATGGGGATCTTTAAAATACAGTAATTTAGTGAAAGCAAAAGAAACAGATAACGATTTTATCTGACGTTCGTTTACACTGTCGTAGGGACCTTGGCAGCCCAGGACGGTCACCCCAGCAGAAAGCCCCCTACTCGCTTTCGCACTGCTCGCGGCAGAGCCCTGTGCGCCCTCCTGCGGGTGCACGGCAGCCTGCCATGGCGCTCCCTTCCCCAGGGTTCAGTCTCCACAGCCTTCTTCTTGGCCTCCTCCTTCTCTTTTTCCCTCCACTCTCTCTGCGCTGTGGTTACCGATGGCCTGCAGATGTCCGAGGTCCAGCACGCACTCTCTCATCGCCGTCCCCCTCACAGTACAGTGCCACCAAGCAGTATGGAAGACCCCCACCCCCCATCGCTGCTCCAAGGCCTCCGGGGCAGGAATGGCAGGATGAGATGGACGCAAGTGGCTCTGACCAGGTCAGACAGAGCCGGAGAAGGGAAACTGCTAGGGAGGGGACCCGGGACAACCCTGGGACAGCCGAGAGCCGGCAGGATGAGGGCGTCAGAACAAGACCCAACAGGGTGTGTTCATATCGCAGAGAGGTTAGGGTACTACGCCAGGACAAAAAGACGGCTTTACTTCCAGACAGATTCACTAACCATATTATATATGCAAATATCTAATATATCACATATACAAAATGCCTATATGTGACATAATTAAGATAAAAGTTTAATTCAAATATATTTTCCTTTGAGTTCAGTAGGGCTAAAGTTATTATTTCTATTCTTTTAGATATTAAATTTGAATAAAGATTTCTGAGGGCTGGGGAGATAGCTCCCTGGCACAAGTGCCTGCCTGGCAAGTGCAAGGTCATGAGTTTGAACCCCGATCCCATCAATTAAAAAAAAAAAAAAAGATTTCTGAGCATAGTGCTGTATTTTCAGTTTTTCCTGAATTTAAATTGGCTTAGGCTTCCCTTCCTATGACACCACGCACGGGGTCTCCGTCTAATGCACACCTACACCCACTGTTGCAACCGGACGCGCAGCTCTGGCAGTTTTCCGGAGTCGCGCCTGGGGCCCCGCGGAATGCCCGCCCACGGCAGGAAGCTGGGGAGGCCTCGCTGCGTGCGGGGCCACAGCTGCGGGTGCTTCTCCGGCCTTGTGAACACTCTGGAGTAACCGTCCACCCGCCGCCACCTCCTCTGCTGGCTCCTCCATCTCCGAGACCCCGCCCTCCTGCACCTCTGCCCCGCCTTATTCCAAAGGCGCCCTCCTGCCCCAGATGCCACCACTTTGGACTCGGATTCCCAGGAGCACCCCATGGCTGCGGCCCACTGTGCGCGGTGCTCCCCTAGCGGCGTGGCTCTGTCTGCGGCGTCCGCGTGCTTCTCAGGTCAGCCTCCCCTTCAGAAGCGAGCAAGAGCTCGAAGCGCGAAGGGGTCGCTCCTGTTCACTGGCTTCTGTGCCTCGCTGCAGTTGTAGTTTCTTTCTTTCTTTCTTTCTTTCTTTCTTTCTTTCTTTCTTTCTTTCTTTCTTTCTTTCTTTCTTCCTTCCTTCCTTCCTTCCTTCCTTCTCTGTCTGTCTCTCTGTCTCTCTCTCTCCCTCCTTCCCTCCTTCCCTCCCTTCCTTCTTTCCTTCCTTTCTTATTTTCTCTGTCTCTCTGTCACTGTCTCTCTCTCCCCCTCTCTCTGGTACAGGGTCTCACTTTGTAGATTAGACTTATGGTGATCTTCCTGTTTTCAGCCTCCCCAGTGCTGGGTACAGGCTGCACCACCACACTGGGACTCGGTGGCCAGTGCGCGCACCTGGGCACAGCGTGGCACAGGCATGTGGTACTGGGGATCGAACTTTGGCCCCTGTGTTTGCCTAAGCAGGCACTTAGACTGCCGTGCTGTTTCCCCAGACCGACTCACTACACTTCTGTTACAGAAGTCTGCCTTCCGGTTTTCTCTAATCCTGCCTTTCTTCCTCTTTTCTTCTTACTCAGACGTGAAGCAGACGTCGAGCTCAGGGCCCATGTCTCCCACACTCTCCAAGGGAGCCCGAGCAGATGACCTCTGTGGGCTGAAGGCGTGATTTCTAGACGCATCACGCGCTCTGGTTCTCAGTTGCATTCTCAGGGTTATAATGAGTCTATCTTAGGCCAGCAGCTCCATAGGCCCCCGGTGTAAGGTTAATACCGCTCGTGCCTTTAGTAGCGTCGAAAGAGTAGCATGGCATAAATTTATATTTTTACTAATCGGCTGACTCACTGGGCAGGCATTATTTTTCTCTGTCTTTCCTCAGTATTGCTAGGATGCCATAGGCTTATTTTGCAGGCACGTGCCTCCTACTTTGGTGTTCCTTACACACTTCTCCTGAGCAAACGGTTCTGTGGGCCAGGGCTGTGAGTTAATAGGAAACGCTGTGCCTCAAGGGCCAGAGGTCTCAGCGCAGAGCTGCAGTCCACAGCTCGTCGCTCAAGCCACAGCCTCCCGCTGCGGTGCACCAGGCTCAGGCACATGCAGGCCGCCTTTCTGTCCCTTCTTCACGTCCACACCCCACAAGAGCCACTGGATGCTGTTTCCAGCTATGTGTGTTTGTACTTAGATAGGAAAACGTCCAGCTCAAGTGTGTTGGAGCCTTTCTAGGGGGACTTTCCCAAAAACTTTGCAAGCAAAGACAGAAAAGAAAAAAAATATTTCTAGTAAACTGAAACTGTGCATAAAATCCCCAGCAGTTCAAAACTCAGCATTCTGGACTTTTTCACAAATTACAACTGCAAGCTTAACAGCCAACTTTCGAGACTCCAATGCGCCAGGTAAGGGATATTGTTCCACAGAGTAATTGCTCTCCAGGGGAAGGCCTTTCGGTGGCTTTCATGTTACAAGGCTGCACGGGCTGGTGAGCCATTAATCATTGGTGAGTGTCACCGAAGAGTTTAAATGTAGAAAAAAGAGTCCAGTGACATTAAATATCAGCAGGGAGAAAACGCGGTTTTACTGCTATTAAAATTTCACGTTTGTGGTATATACATATACCAAGCTCAAAAATCAGTAAACAAAAATTTAAAATTAATCTATTACCCTGGATAGATGTTTATATACTCACAGTTAATTTTCTGGGATCTGTTTTGGACAACAGCAGAGTAAAATAATTTCATATTTGATAATAATTCCATTCTCCGATTTATGGCTTGAAATGAAAATGTACCATCTTTATCTTTGATTTCATTCTTTTTTTTTTTTTTTAAGGTTTTGGTCTATTACTCATCTATTTTGGTATAAAAGGAGGAACTTGCTATAAAAGCATGCACTTAATAAGGAAAAGGGAAAGCAGTACTAATTGGAGAAAAAGAGAGTACTGTCTTTCCTTCCAAATCCTAAAGGCAGCTGCGAGAGTCAGGACGAGATCTAGCCCTACCCTTGCAAGGAGCTAACAGGAGAAGCCGAAGGAGCCTTTCGCCTCCCATAAGCCGTAACAGGGCGCTGGGGAAGCAGCTGGGGAGGCAGTCGGCGGCATCAGGGCTCAGAAGCTGCCTCCTCAGAGCTGCTGCGAGCCGGGGCCTCGCTTAGCTTCAGCTGCACAGGGCAGAAAGCAGCTCAGGGTAACTTGAGCTGAGGCACTGGAGACTCGCAAGGGAGCTCGCACGACTGGAGACAAATAGAAGAAGCAGCTGGCGCCCCAAGGAGACCAAGCGACACGTGAGCCCAGGTCCCTGGCCTGACAGATCCCCACCCAGGTGACAGCACCCAATGCATCTATTTTCTGCTGTCCCTATGACTACAAGTGTCCTGAGGTGACTCCTGCTCCCATGGCAGAGTCGCTGTGGCACACTGATGTCCACGGCCAGCTGTTCTGCTCCTGCGCTGTGATGCATGGTGGCTGTCACTTGAGAGAGTGCTCTGCCTTCCTTCCCTTGTTGCTGTTCATCTCCTCCATATCATGAGCTGGTCCACGCAGACTTTAGAGAGTATGAGATAAACATGGGGAAGCAAGTTAATTATGTTGAGCAGCGACAAATACTGACCTGCCAGGAGGGTGAAGCAAGGACCTGGGCAGGCCGCACACTGTCGTGGGCACAGAAGTTTGCAGCAGCAGTAAAGCGTTTCAGCTCCCTGGAAATCTCAGCTGTGATGCTCCACACACCAGCCGCCATGGAGCCATGGTCTCTGTAGAGAAAGAGGTACAAAGATCCCCCCAAGAGAAAACCAAAGTAGACGGGGTAGCTTTTAGAAGCAGCTGCATATCTGTCCACTCTCAGGACATAGACACTCGAGAGAGAGCGACAGGCTGAGTTTAGAGGAGAGGGACAGTGCTTGTGTGTGTCCCTCAGCACCCGTGCAGGGCCTAGCGCATGCCAGCTTTTACACCATTCGTCTTTACCAGCCCCCTAGGAGGATAACGCGCTAATTTGTAATTACGATCTTAATTAAAAAATTGTTGTACTCACCCAGATGGCCAGTCACAGAACCAAGACTCAAATCTGACTCATAATTCCCATTCCTATGGAGACCTTCAAGAGCTGCCCTAAAATAGATGCAGAAGCTCTCTGCGCGCAGATCCTGCTCAGAAAAACAAGTGGGAAACCAAGCTTCCAGCACACATAGGTGTGCAGTGCAACGTATTTAAAAAAACATGTTAGCAATTGGTCTGTAGTATCAAATTCCTATGAAAAGCTGAGTAAATGACACTGCAGATAAATATGAGCATCAATTTAAGAAAAATGAGAAGCTTTTTAAATGTTTAAAGTTCCTAACTGAATGTTTTGATAAATGTATCTGCCTGATTTTATTGAATTGTTTAATTTGAATTTTTACTATGAGCATATTTTAAGAGACACAATCAATAAGAAATCTCCTGTAAATAGTTCTCTACAGATTCAGGTGAGGCGCCAAAATCCAAATCCCTCATTACTAATGCTCGAGCATTCTGTGAGTCCCACCCCCCAGGTGTCTTAAACTGGTCATCTCTTTATATTTGCTATCAATGGATATTCAAGCCCTACATTAAAGCCAAAAATCAGAGGAGACCATGAATTGATGGAACATTAAATTGATTGAACAATTGTGGCCCCAAATCATAAGAGTCTTTTATATTCTCTTCCTGTATGGAAGAGCATCCTATGCGTAACGATGGCAAAAAGTCCTAAACCATTCCCGTTTCTTTCAGTACTTGATATTCTTAGTTCCTTAAAAAGGAATAAGCTTTAGAAACTCATTTTGGGTCCCAATCCATGAGAGAATTAGAATTTGATGATAGCTCTTAGGGTTTTTCCTTTCAGGGAAGATATAGACATAGATATAGATGTAGACATATACGCAGATGTAGATATAATAGATTATATATATATGTATGTATATATATATATATATATATATATATATTCGATAGACACATCTATAAGTAAATACATCCCTCTGCAAGGTATGTCTACCATCTATCGCCTGTACATATGTATCTGTCTCACACAAGCTTATAAATGATCTTGGATATTCATTGATGATTCAAACCATTCCTTTTTACCTAGCATATCTTCAATAAAGAATTTAATTCTAGAAGTAGGAGTTAATAGGGATCACAAGGAAACCTAGAATCTCATCACACACAGCGCTATCTAACACATGACTTTGCTGCAATGTTAGGTTTGATTCCTGTGACATAGATTGAGGTGTTGCTGTGAATTTGGAAGCAAAGAATGACTGGAAAAGTTGAATTTCCAGGATAGTTTTCAAATTTGAAAAATTAGTACTTTACATATGAAATGGGTAACAATAAGACAAAGCATGAGTTTATTTTAATAACTTCTCGGAGCACCCTCAGGTTCCCGTGCATCTCTAGCTCTCTTGAACACATCTGTTCTGTGGATAAACATACGCAGAAGGGGGTGTCCACATATGTGTGTGGGGGGACCCGTGGCAGCCAGCCTTGGCCCATGCCCACGACAAATTCTAGAATATCTTAATGTCTCTTCAGCATCTTCTATGCTCATATCACCTTATATATGAAGTTGCTTTGTTTCAGCTACCCAGAAAGAAAAACCCCCTCTATGTCAATCTTAACATCTTATACTGCTTATCGTTTGAGATTTTTGCTAAGGCCTTTGGTGATAAAATAATAGGCAGATCATCCCAGAAAATGGATTATCTGTGGAGAAAATAATGTAGCTGTATTCTGTTTCGTGCGGCAAAAGTGAATAAAGAGGGGTCTGTCTTTATTTGCTCTTCAGAGAGACCCTACCTTAAAAGCTGTTTGTATCGATATCACACGTAATTCGGAATTTGTTCTGTGGACAAATTCAGCAGGCTAAGAACAAGCTTGAAGACCCCGCCGGGAGGGCAAGGCTCCCTCCCCGCCTCTCTACTCAGGTAAAACAAAGACACCTTTCACTGCCTTGGATTTAACAGGTGAGGCAGCCACCAGAGAGGATGGAGCATTTCAGGAGAGAAGCAGCATAAAACCTGAGAACAAAGCAAGCAGTTACAAGAATAAAACAAAACCATTTCAGGCCAGAAGAGCGCACTTTAGACCTGGAATAGCCACAGTGTGTGGGGTCCGGTGAAAAATAACACCAGTCATCTTGCTTAAAAATTTATTTAAAAATTGCAGCTGTCCACAGCAGCACATTAAAGCAAGAGCCTTCTGATGTGGGACCCGGGGAAACCACACACAGGCGGCGCACATACGGAGCAGGGCCCTCGGAGCGCACAGATGCAAGCGAGCAGGTCTCTGCGGGACATGCGCAGAGACTGGAAAGACCACCGTGTCCGCAAAGCGCGTGCGAGGAGGAGCGCAGGGAAGGACAGCGGAGAACAGGAGACGACTCGGGGGCCGCAGGGGGCCTACGGGTGCTCCTGAGCGTGACTGGGCTGGCCATCTGCTGCTTGGCTTGGCCTCCTCCACCTTGGGCTCTGGAAAGCTACCAAGGTGCATGCTGGCTTCCGTGTCCAGTTAGCATCCCCGAGCAGCTTCAGGACAGACAGCCGGCTGCGTCTCCGTGAAGTCTGAAGGCTCAACTGACGCTGCTGAAAGGAAGGCACACAGGGCGGCCCAGAATTACTCCTTGCATGTGAATTCTCCCTCTCCTTTCCTGGGGACCCTCTGCCTCCCCTGTGTTGCACCCCATCAGTAGTTAAAGCCCAGATGTAATAATTATTGCAAGGCTAAATTCTACAGCGTGTAACGACAGTGCTACTCACTGGTATTTTATTCAAAAGTTTTGTTGTTGTTATTGTTTTAAATCTAAATTGGAAAGTCAGTATCGAATTAGAATATTAAATAAAATTTTACATCCTGACTATGTAGCAATTGGCACTCCAATACAGGATGTGGATGTTATAGATATTCTGAATATTTTTTATGTTGATTTCATTGGAAACTCAACCCACTGAAGTAGTTAAAGATCATTGTATTCATTACACATTTAAAAATACTAAAGCTTAGGGATGTGAACTGACTCGGCCGAATAGGCCTGTGCTGTTCATGGAAGCAAACCAAATTGTGCAGCTCAAAATTCACTGTTACATACTTTGTAGGATTCTATCTTTTAGGAGAACTGTGGATGACACGTATTAACTACTTTATAAGTAGATTGAAGGAAATAAATTATCTTTTCTTTTGAATAACCAAAAATGGAGAGACATTCTAAAGAAGAGTACAGCACTTGTGCTATATGAAAAATTCAACAGAGTATTTTTTGCTATCAAAAGACAGGGCCCTGTAACCACCAATGTCCCAGTCAGGAACATGTGAAGCTCAGAGGTTCTGGGAGGACTTCAAGCCCCACTTGGGCTTCTACCTGGGATGATCTCACGGCTTCCTCTCTGAAGTAATGGTGGAGTGAGTGATCTTTTGAAAGAAGGAATCCATGTCTTAACTCGATGAAGTAAAAGTAAAATAAAAAGATGGGCAAACTAAAGACCCCCCCTGGCCTAGATAACTGCTAGTGCTCCTAAGGACTACTGTTTCATCTTTGTTGCCACAGAGGGTAAGCGGATACTGTTAAGTAATTGATCAACAGTTGTGGTGTGGCGTACAGCACCACCACGTGAAAAGTAAACCGTGAAGTTAGACGTGAGCATGTTGTACAGTTTTGTGTTGAACTGTTTCAGTTTTTTTCCTGACATGATTTCTGTGAGCGGTGACGCTGTCCACTTCCTTCATGCACGTGAGCCCTGATCACAAACCTCTCGGGGGAAAAATCCCATTTTACATAGTCAGCCATGTGTAAATCCAGGTTTCTCTGCAAGTGCATTAATCATGGATTCGCACCTGCACGAAAAACGCTGCATTGTGCAAAGCTCTTGCCAAGTCGATGTCTAACGTGGCCGAGTCCAGCAAAACCGTGATGTCTTCCACTCCTGTCTCTTTGAGAAATGTCTCCCAGGCTATGCTGAGTCGCTGTTTTCCAATAACATTAATAACATGAGTCGTCATTTATTAAACTCCTGTCCTGTGCTAGACATTTACGTGTGTTATTTGCAAGGCTCAGCACAGTTCTGCAGTGTATCTGTTAATACCCACACTTCTGAGATGAGAAGATTGTGATCCAAGAAACTGAATCAGTGAGTCACACCCGTCATCCACCTCTGTGGCACCATTGCTACTGTGTGCCTTCTTCTAAGAGACCTTCTTTGCAGACCTGAGACAGAAAGGGTTACGTAAAATTGTTGTCAACCATGTAGATAGACCTTGGGGCAAAGACAATGATAGTCTAAGACAATTTTGGAAATCACTATTCTCATGCATCAAAGGGTTGTAGAATATTGTTTTTTATTTTTATACCTCATGTTTCCTGACTCTTTTTTGATACTTCTTAAAATAAATTATCCAATCATGATACTTTGTCCAAATATGTCAAAATTTTATAATGACTAGGTAGCGTTGTCTAATGTCTTTACTTTTAAAAATATCAGTGACAAGGGGCCGGGGAGATAGCTCCATGGCACAAGTGCCTGCCTGGCAAGTACAAGGTCATGAGTTCGAGCCCCGGTCCCACACACACACAAATAAATATAAATAAATAAATACATAAATACATAAATAAAATATCGGTGATGGGCAAGGCTGGTTTATTTATGAAAGTGGCTAAGCCTTTGAGCGAGGCTAACATCTGCCCTTCCCTTGCCTGGTGCCTTCCTGATGCGGGAAATTCGCTCTTCAGCCCAGGGTACACAGATTCAGTCAAATACGTTTTTAAATGTTTAAAATTTGAATACATTACTTGAACTTCAAGAGTGGTTTTAATATGAAGTAGTATTTAGTGTTACAGGATGTAATCATGTAGCCTATGTGTTACATTTCATGCTTACGTAAAAGAAATGAAGTGGTGTCCCATTATTGCAAAGGTAGATGATTTTTTCACACTAAGGGCCACGTCAAAAAAGAACTGGAAGGCATTTGGCAAAGTCTGGCTTTGGGAGGAGGGTAAGAAGTTGTATCAGATGTAAATGATTGGAATTACTAGTTAGTGACCCAAATTCATTTTTTTTTTTTTTTTTTTTTTTTTTGTGGTACCAGGGATTGAACTCAGGACGCTGTGCTTGCCAGGGAAATGCTTATTCTACTGAGTTATCCCTCTAGCTGTAAAATTCATTATTTTATTCTCAGGAGAATTTCTCTATGCTTTTTATCTTTAATATTTCTACTATGTATAATATGAATTACATTGTAGATCAGGTTCAAATCTTGAATCATCTTATTTTGCTTTAGTAGTTTGGTGTGTGGTTCTGTAAAAAAAATAAAATATCAGAGTGACTTCTATGGCTCTTGCTGTGCATAGAAGGGCAGGGCCATGGATCCTATGAAAGTCCACAGCCTGTTTGACCATTCTAGTTTTCTCAATTTGTCCACTGAAATTAAATGGTTCTTTAAACTACAGGAAGTGGTAAAGCCTTTGTCATCTGGTTGTATTACTATTTTGAATTGCAAATACATGTCTTTAATTAGAAATTACTAATCATTGCCTCTGTTCTCAATTTTAAAGAAAATTTTATTTATTTATTTACTTACTTATTTGCAGAACTGGGGATTGAACTCAGGCCCTTGCACTTGCCAGGCAAGCGCTTATTCTACTGAGCTTTCTTGCCAGTACCTTAATTTTAAAGAATATTTTAAACAGCATTTTTACACAATATAAGGACCTTGGGCATATCATTTTATAGTCCATTATTTTAACTTTAGCTAAGAATGCTCCTGTTTTGTCAGGGACAAGAGATACTCGCACATTTATGAGAGACACTATGGAATTGTAAAATGTGTTCTGGACTTTGAATCAGGACATCAGATTCCTGGTCACAATGCCAGGCACTGCGCATGCACACTGAGCAAGGGATTGGGGGTCTGAGCTTTGTTTCCTGTGTTCTGTGAAGGGCTCGGCTAAGGTACATGACTTCTGATCGTTCGCTTTCTAAAATTCTGAAGAGTCCATGTTTTCCCTCCTCTACCAGGAGATCGTAACAATGGAGAACGACCAAGGGAGACCTCTGAGGGCTGGCCAAAAGTTCTATTTTTTTCTGTCTGGTGCTCTGAAGTATCCTCCGGAGGTATGTATCTCTATCACCTATCCCCCAAATTCAGCATCAAATAAGTTCACTGTGTGTGTTCTTTAGTAGACTGTTAGCTATTAACATAATGTGACATTTCCTTTTTATATTTCTTTTCAAAGAAGAAAAACCAGATTTAAACTTAAACATTTAAAGCTTTATTATTCCATTCTCCATGGCTGCATAAAATGGCTTACAAATGAGATTAGTGTATATTTGAGAGAGACATTTGCAGGTTAACCTCCTTGATATTAGTTAATTGCAACCTTCTGTTAGTCCAGAGTAACCTTATTTCCAGGGCTTGAGCCAGTTTTTTGCATTAGTTCTTCCAAAGGGACCACATGTCAAATAGTCTTGAAACAGGGTACAATTTAAATTACTGGTGGTCTACTGGTTATGTTCAGTCCAGGAGAACAAACACCAGATGTACTGTAGACAGACTTTCAAGGGCATTTTAAAGGAAGGGGGAGACTGTTTCTGCTGCTCCAAGTGTGAGATGCACCCATGTTTGTTTCAGGAATTATCTCATTCTGGAACAGTTCAACTGACATCTATCACCATGCCCTTTGAAATGCTTCCATGAATGAGGACTCCGTGCATAAAACAATTTTATAGAATGATACAGTGCACTTTGGCTCTTTCGCAAGGGACTTAGCACTGCATGCCTGACGGAAGGAGGGACGGATGGCATACAGCGCATCAAGTCTTACTGAGGGTTACTTGAGGTTTTATTTAAGCATCAACTATATGCTAACTCAAAACCACAGGTGAAAGCCACTATCTGCAACATGAATCAACTAATTAAAAGTAAAATAAGTTTCAATGTCAAAAGTTAATTTTCTTCCACGTGGGGCAAATGCTTCTCGAGACAGCTCAGGTGTGCCTGGTGCCTCTTCCTTCTCTGCCGTCTCCCTTTCTGTTCCTTCATCTCTAAGCTGTGTCTGATTCTGGGTGACACTGACACCCCCCACAGCCATTCAAGGTGATCTTGCTGACTGCTCTGAAAGGCCTGCTGTGAGCAGAGGGGCCACCGGGCCAGCTGTGCAAAGCCTTTGATCTTTTATTTACATTTTGGTTTCATGTTTTGGTGCTAGAGGAGACCTCTTTACCAGCCTTGGTTAAATGAGTTTAACTTTTTGAACAAAGGTTGTATTTAGGCACAGTCAGAAGAAGGGGAATCTGTGCCATGTGGAGCTGAACACTTTGTAGTAAGTAAGCACCAGTTATTTTCTGAGGTATACGGAAGAAAACCTACTCTTAGTGCAGTGACTGTGTTGTGTCCTATTGCATTTTGGCACTATTTGATTTTTTAAATTACATCTGCATGTTTAGTGAGAGAAGCTCAAATGTATAATTTTTAAGGGACACTCAGGGAGATCAAAACTCAACAGGAAATTTTACTAAAAGGAAAAGAAATCTGTCAATGTGAATATTTTAAGATTATTTTTAAAAAAGGTTTACAAAAAGAATATTATGTGTGTGACTAAGTACATTTTTACTTAAGTCTGGAAATTTCATGTTTTCTTATGTGTTGATTAAGGAAACATATTTGTCTATCCATACACACACATATATGTTGGAGACATAACAATATTTACTGAGCAGGGCACATAGCTCAGGGACTGAGTGCTTGCCTAGCGTTTGCAAATTTCAAGTTTGTTCCCCATCATTGCCACATCAATTTGTTTGTCACTTTACTTATCCATATCTAGTTCATATAGAATCAAAAAATTGCATAAATTGAATGAATACTTAGAAAAATGATATGATTATCTTAGGCATAAATGTTTTAAAAATACAGAAATCACAATGTTCAACCTATTGTTTTAATGAAAGGATTTTGAAGAAAGCAAAATATTCAATATATGACTAACTACCCTAAACATAGGAAAGCCAAGTCTTGGTAACCTGTCGGTGCCTGCTGTGGCTTAGATCTAAAATATTCCAAAATTCTCACTTTTGGGGGCTTGAGCCCCCTCAGAAGTGATGGCTCCCTCGCCCACCCTGCTTCCCAGAAGCCATACTAACTGAGTTCCCTCCTCTAGGCCCATAGGAAGTACTTGTTTCCCTTGGAGCTGTGAAACCAGGGACCGAATTTCCTGCCACTGTGAGTCAAAATAATCGCTCCATGCAGTTATGGGAGTCAGACGTTCTGTCTCAGCCAAGGGGAGGCGACAAATGCAATCACCTACACGGATAAGTTGGAAGCTACAACTGTCAGCCACTTAGGGTTTCCCTTTCGTCCTTGATGGGATCACTATGCATCAAGTGTGTTGGCCTGTTATAGTTCAGATGAGCGCCGTTTACTAAGATAGGGCCTGGGAGCCTTTCATTAACATCAAAGAGGAGAGTGACATAAGTGTAATGGTGCATTTGCCTTGTTGCAGTGTGATGAGAATATTCTCGAAAGCTGTGGCTTTCCTTATTGTTTCTGCTTAGTGCTGAGCAGTGCATCTACATTTGATTAGGTCCCCTGGTTTTGGGTTTGCTTGTTGTTTTTCTGTTTTATTTTTTGAACGTGTGGTTTCCTGAAGGTTTTGTGAGTTGTTGGACATACTATCTCAAAAGTAAATGTAGTTATCTCTGATTCGAGACAGTGAAACAAATCTTCCAGTATCGTGTCAGCACGGATTGCTGGTAGAGCCTCCTGATAGATTTCATTAATGGGCTTGCTGGAATTGGGGTGGCTTTTGCACAACTTTCTTCTTAATGCATGAAACTGACAGCAGAGTTCTATAAATCTATAGCTGGGAATTAGTAAAACACTTTAAAAAATAGACTCTTCTTGCTATATAAAAATTTGAGGCAAAGGAGAAGATGACTAGAATGCAAACCAATACAATATTCTGGTTGTGAGATCAGTGATTCTTATTTGCAAGTGAAAATTCCACCAGCAGGTATTGATGACCACTTGAAAATAAGTAGGTAGAGAGAGAAAGAAGCTATCACACATGAGAAGAGGTCTCCTGACAGAGGCTCTGAGAAGCCCTGAGGTTGTGGAGCCCACGCGCTTCTCTGTGGGCTGCCTGGGTGGCTGGTCTGATCCAGATCCCAGGGACTGGAGGAAATGTAACTTAGACTAGGGTAGAAATAGGTTAGGGTCAAAGAAAAAGCAAAATTTTAATGATTATAATTTTAATAACGACAGTGACACCAAGAAGCAAATGCCATTCGTGTTAGATTAGGAGCCACAGAACCAGAACCTACGATGACAAGGATCAGAGGGCAGGTTGAGTGACTCTTAAGGAAGCACCACAGGGGAAAGTGGGACAAAATGGGGAAGAGGACGCCATCGGACAAGAGGTCCAGGTCAGGGCAGTCCCTGAAGTGTGGTGGGCTTCGGCCTAACCCTGTAGAGGGCACTGCAGGGCTAACTTGTGTCTCAGGGTTGTTTCCTCACCCAGGGACCCAGGTTCCCTCTACTCCACTTAAGAGTCACCTCCGCTGGCCTCAGAGGGTGACTCTCAGATACCAGGCACAGAGAGTGAGGTCACTGAGTGCATGGGGCTGGCACACCAGGGAAGGAACCGACTCAGCACACACTGCCGCCAAAGCCCAGGGCTCATGCTATGATATGCTTCCAGACATTAAACACCACCTAAGGTGCACAGAGAGAAGAAGTGTTGGACAAAGTCTGGGTAGAAATCAAGATATGCAGCTCTTTAACGACTTCTAGATGGAAGCAGTGGATTGTAGTAAGTGTTTCAATCTTTATGCTACTGCTTTACAATGTGGACAAGACACCATTTGCTTGGCTGCCTGGGAAGCATTTTGATGTCTTGAAAAAATTTAAGCTCAGGCTGAAGAATCTTGTTCAACAGTTTATTCCCTGGAGTGTGGTGACTATTAAAAGAAATAGATAATTAATAAACCATATTATAAATGCCAAGTGTTAAGTTCAAGATTTCTTTTAATGTACTATTAAAGCAAGTGTGATTTAAGCAGGGAAAAATAGCAACTTCATCAGTGATGATTAATTTTTTTCTCTTGAAAATAAACTTCAGTTGTTCACACTTTAGAAAAGATTTTTTTTCTAGCTAGCTAAGGACTTCACAAAAACCAAATACAGTGTCCTGTTTCTCTTTCATAGAAAAATGGAAGCTGTTGATGCAGGTTTTCCTAGACTGTAGTCACTTAATAACTGTGGCTTTAGAGAGCACATCTGACCCCTCTGAGCCACAGTTGAATTGCTGGCAAATGGAGATAATATGCATTTAATGGTGGTTGCTGAACTAGTCAATGTGCGAAGTGCTTTGGCCATTTCTGGCACGTGAAGTGAGCTTCATAGCTGTTGGCTGATATGTATATTTTTGGCATTCCAGAGGATTATAGCTGTTCGGGGCAATCAAAAGAGTTCAAGTTTATGATGTTGATCCTATCCTATGAATTTTTGGCTTCAAAAATAGACTAACTGAAGGACTCTCTTCTGTTCCCTTTTCTTCCCCCAATAATGTTCAGCATCCACTGAGCCTGGGAAAATATGCATCTTCTCATGACCAGAAGGGTCTCTTGTGGTCTGGAGTCAACGTTGCTTTCAAAGGAGATTCCTGTTTTGCTCTTATATATCACAGATGGGATGAAATGACTAAAATCTGGTTAATTCTAAAGTAGCATTTATTTTTTTACACATAAGATGGACAATAGCAAACAGTTTCAGTTAACAAGATTGTGGAGAATCAACTGAAATAGAAAACTGCTAATTAAAAAAACCAATCTTTCCGTTTTCTGACATCTTCCTCAATCTCTTTGATCAGAATGACACAGTTTTCTTCCTAGAAGTGTTCTACTTGCTCGGCTATATTAATTTCGTAACTTTTCTTGGTGGTGTGGGGAGACCATTGTTTTTCTCAGTTTTCCTCAGTGGCTGCATCATGAGTGTATGGCAATGCTACTGATTTTTGTGGGTTGACTTTTTAACCTGCAGCTTTGCTGGACTTAGGGTAGGGAGATATTTTCCGCATGGGAAGGAAAAGAAGAGATGAGGAAGAGGGGAGAGGAGGAAAGGGGATAAAAAGGATGGACAAAGGTAGGGACAGTGCTCTTGCAGACAGGAAGAGGAACAAAATGGAGGAGGGAAGGCAGGGTGGGATATGGATGAATGAGATTGCGTAGCTAATGGGCGAATGCCGCCTCGCATTCTGTGAGCAACAGGGGCTCATAAATTAAATAAAAAATAAAGAAGTAATACCACCAAAACTGTTCTAAGTGTTGTCAAAAGGGGAATCTTTTTAAGGTGCTTCACTGTGCAAACCCACTGTCCCATGTTTCACGATGTGAGAGTCACGCTGTTTCTCTGTTTGGCAGCAAGCCCAAGTTTCTGAGGAGTGTTTCACTCCTGGTCACTGGTTGCCATAATAATGCACACAGCACAGCGGAACTACTGGTCCCCAGGCTGACGACAGCCGCGCTCCCGTGTCTCTAATGCATCCAAGCCCTGTGCTTCTCACTAGACTAATTCAGTTCATGTGAAGTGCCTTAGATTAACCTATAAAACTCACTAACGTCCTTTGAATATCACAAAATAGAACAGACGACCTGGGGGTGAAGATGACCTGCGAGTGAAGCTAGGGACCAAAGGTACATCAGCACTTCCACGCTGGCAGGGGCAGCGAGGAGCCAGCTGGGCCGTAGCACTTTCTGCTCATCCAGCTTGACCACAGCTGACCAGGACTTCCAAAGCCGTGCTCTCCTCTCACGGCCCCCACTGCTGGCACTGCCCAGCTTGCTGTTTCGTCTAATCTGCTTTCCACCTAGCCAGCTCCATTCAGGACTCTCGAGTTTTTTCCCATTTGGCATTGGCAGCACATTCTTGTGAATGGATGAGATTCTGAAAAGCTGCCATTTTTCTTATTGGTAAGGAATGTGGACCACAGACTTACTCTAATTTTTATTCAAGCTCATTCCATTTGTGGGGCTTGAGAAAGTCATTACAATGCTGATAACGGTAATAGCAGCTGAAACGTATGGAAAGCACAACGGATACCAGGCCCTGTGCTGGATGCTGAACGTTTGTTGTTTTGTGTAAGTCTCAAGTCAAGCACCTCGTGGTGTCACTGCCATTTCTCAGATGTGGCGATAGAAGCAGAGAATGGTGGAGAGTTTTACCTAAGTCATGGGCATTCAGTTATTGAGGCAGAATTCAACTCAAAAGTTGGACCCCAAGAGATGTGGTACTCACCACCTGAGTGGAGACCTGTGGAAGGCTCATGCACAGGGAGCAATGCAGTGTAACGTACAAGGAATGATGCGATGTAGCGACTCCTATAGGCAGCTGGGGAAGTCTAAAGGGACACGTGAACTGGGGAACTGTCAAGGAAGCTGGACAACTTTGATGTTTGAAGAAAAGAGAACAAGTTCAAGAATGCTACAGAGGAACACTGGAGAGAGAAAGAAGACACGGAAAGAAAAGAAGATTCATCTTCTAGACAGTGTGGGTAGAGCCTACTTCTTCTAAATAGACAGAAGGCCAGCAGCAGACAGGGGTGCGTGGCCACTGTGCTCCTGACCAGCGTCTTTCCTGGAGCTTCAGACCACAAGGCCGCCTCCTGGCTTAACCTAGAATAGCTCTGCATCCTGTGGGCCAGGGCTGATCCCACCATGGCCCTTGCAGCAGGCAGCTGGATCCGGGGACCCCAGCTTGTCTTTGTGCCTGGTTACTTTTCTTGAAAAGCAAGTATCCATCATGACCGGGACTGTTCATGGGCGCAAGCTTCCCGTAGTTGGTTTTCATAACATCACCTCTTTTGATCAACCCCGCAGTCTAGGGCAAAATGCTATACAGTAAATGTGGAAAAGAAAGACGAGAGCAAAACCCAGCGGTGGCAGTGGCAGGCCTAGGAAGGGGACCTGCCCTCTGGCTCTCCACAAAGCTTTCTAAGTTCTCGGATCTTTATTTTCCGCTCCCAGATGCCATGTGAGAATAAGGGTGATGCAGCATGCTGGGGCGCTTTCTCCCAGCCTGTAATTATTCCCTCCAATCAGGAGGGAGTGTTGAGGGTGGCCAACACTGCCAATCACGCTCTGCCCTCCTTTGAAACTCCCTGGCTATGGGAAAGCACTTCTTTGCATGAAATCATTTCCAGCGCTCAGCAAAGCTTCCTGTGCTCCTGCTCAGGGCTCTGAAGTTGAGTGCTTAAAGAGACCTTGCTGCTTTCCCATTACATTCTTTAAAAAATATATTTGGAAGGAATAGGGCAAACTATGACCTGCATGTAGGTGTCCAAATTAGCTTACCCTGCCTAGAGCGTTCATAAGATCGGTGTAGACAAGATGCCTCTGAACAAGAGCTTTGGCTGAGGCTTATCCAAGACTCCAGATTCCAGGGAAACTACAAGCTGGGAACTTGGTTGGTGAGTTGTTGCATTTGAAACCATTCATTCTGTCAGAAATTCCTCTGGCGTGGAGCCCTGGGGTTACTTTATGGGTGATACACTTCTTTGGCCTTGCACTTGGCTAAAAACAAACAAAAGTCCTCAAACAAAACAAACAAAAAACCCCACAACCCTTAAACAAATAAAGCAACCACAGCAAAAGCCCCTCTTTGCCGGAACTTGCAGAGCAGGGGATCAGGGCTTCAGAAATCCTTCCCCGGCTCTCTGGGGCTGTGACCTGCTCAGTGATGCTATAGTCACTCAGTTGGCAGGGGCCGCAGGGGCAGCTGCCAGCTCCTGATCCTGGGTGGCACAGGCTCAGAGGACGAGGCAGAGCATGGGGCTCCAGCTGGCGCAGGGAGCACAGGCCTTTGAGAAGAGCCAGTCAGTCAAGCACCATGGTGCCAAGGGTCACAGATTTCTCCGTGTGAATGTCTGCATGCTTAGAAACTCAGTGGGGGGCAGGAGAATGAGGTCTTGCCAGCAGTCCTCTTTAATTTGGAATTTTGTGCGGTAGTGGCCTTACATGCGAAGAAATAAAGGTTTCTTAGCTCTCTCTTTGCTCTAGGAACTGTGCTTGACCTTGAAGCCCTGGAGCTGTGGAGACCTGGCCAGAGCAGAAGGAGTTCAGCACGAGAGGAGACAGAGCCCTTCCAGAGAGCAGGCCTCCTGGAGGCTTTTCTTTCCCCCTGGGGAGGCAGGCGTCCATGGAGGATTGTTTGTGCCAGGCCAGGAGTGAGTTGAGAGCTGCCAAGTCTGTTCTCAGTGGTGGGATCTGTCTACTAGAACCCAAGGTAGCCAACCACTTCAGGCTCCATGCCAGCCTTCCACATTTGCTGGGTTTAGTGTGAGAGGACAGCAACAGAGGAATTCTCACATTTTTACTGTGGCTCTGTCTTCTTGTGGGGCCACTGGAGTAAAACATCTTAAGTTAAATGGATTGTAAGCTGCAGATGAATGTCTTCCAGTTCCAGAACTTGGGAACTCTAAGACAAAGTGATGGCACATGTAGTGTTTGTGAGGGGACACTTCAGTATGTGTCCTCATGTCATAGGCAGATTGAGCTCCCTTGGGTCTCTTCCAGGGCACTAATCCCATTGGTGGGGGTGCCACCCTCATGATCTAAACCCTGCCCCCTATCTCCTAATACAATCACTTTAGGGGTTGTGATTTAAGCATACACATCTTTGAGTCACAGGAATAGTTAAAATGTAGCAGCATTCAAAAATTAGGGGAAAATATAAGCAGAAAGAGATGAGAATTTGATTCAGGTGAATATAAAAAAGGTAAAAAGCTTGGGACATAGCTCAGCGGAACAAATTCAGGTCTAGCAAGCACAAGGTCCTAAGTTCGAATCTTGGTACCAAAGTGAAACAAATCAAAAATATAAAAACAAGAATAATAGAAAAATATTAGGCAAGATATTTAACATCATCACCCAAGAGGTTTTCTATATATTGATTTCTTCAGTTCTGTGATTAAAAGGGACAAGGGACATTAACATTCCTTAAATATTTATGTTAGGTTCTCTGTGTGCCTGCCTGTGATATCTTCCTTATGTTTGCAAAACTTTTAAGATGCACATTTTGATGTAAATTCTCTTTTATGACTCGGAAAAGCAGACTACACTCAGTAGGCCCATTTCCAAGGTTGCAATATGTGGTGCGCCAGATTTCCAATTTGTCTCTTTCCAGACAGTCACACCATGTCCCCTGAAACGGGCTTCCCTGGGAGCATGGCTTCACTCTCAGAGGAGAGGTTGTGTTTTAAGTCACGTAATCAGCCCCGCTTGCTATGTCAAGAGAGCAGGAAGGCAGAGAGCATCTGAAAGAAGGTGTTTTTGTTGTTGTT
>PVKN010003557.1:0-25473 GCA_004027915.1 Capromys pilorides
TCTGAGTCAGTGTGGCTGCTGCAAGCCAGCATGTTCAGGAGCTCTGCTTGTCCTCAGCTCTGAGAGATGGAAAGAGACCATGGAAGGGCAGGGAGTACTGATGGCACCATGTCTGAGATTTGCTTTGAAATTCTTTTGTAAGGACTTCCTAAAGAGGAGAAGAAACATGAAGTGGGCAAGTAGCTCTGCCATCATTGTAACGGATGAATCAGTGTGATTACTAAATCCGGAGCATTTATTCCCTTGATTTGTGTGTGCTTTAAAAGTGACATGACAAGGGGTTTGATGAAGGAAAGCTGACTTGTGGTGGCACGTCATCACTGTCTGGTCTTCTGAGGGCACAGAACTTGCATCAGGGACGCACTGCCACCATTCCTGCACCTGCTAGAGAGGGTACAGTGTGGAGTGACCCAGTTCCCACGTGTGACAAGAAAGGCTCTGCATAAGCATTTCAGGTCAAAGGGACATGATAGCTAGATGCAGGGCTGGGGTCCTGGGCTGGGAAAGTGGGAAAATTTGGATGTGGACTCTATATAATAAATAACAGCATTGGATTGATGTTAAATGCCCTAAAGATGATGGTTATCTCGTTAGCTTACTCAGACATAGTTCAGCAAAAAAAATTGTGTGTGTTTGCTGACAAAGAGAAGTAAATGTAGCACAACTTGCCAGTGAGTGGGTTTTGATGAAAAGTACACTGGAATGTGCTGCACGGAAGTTTTACAGCTTTTTTGATATTTGAACATTTGTTAAAAAGTGAAAGTGCTCAGGCCAGCCTGCTCTGTTCTGTCCAGGCTGAGGTGGCTGGAGCCTCAGGCTCCCACTCCTCAGATGTCGTCTCTGCAGGGCAGTGCTGGTAGGAGCGCTCCAGCCCTTCCCGAGGTGGGTCTCTGGTGAGGGGTTTGGTGCTGGGAGAGGAGGGCAAAGCTTTCTCCTGTCCCATCTGCAGGCGAGAGCAGAGGCGTCCTGGGACTCCGCGGTGCACAGCTGCCCGCAGCTCAGTAAAGGCACGCCGGCGGACGAGCGCGTGTTCCTGATTGTGCGTGTGACGGTGCAGCTCAGCCACCCTGCTGATATGCAGCTGGTCTTACGAAAAAGGATCTGTGTCCATGTTCACAGCCGCCAGGTGAGGCTGGGGTCCTCGCTTAGGACATGACTTTAACCGTGGGTCCAACTTCTGGTCAAACAGGCTGGGAGCACTGAGCTTCGCTTTCCAGTGACTGTCACTGTGATGTCACTGAATGTGTCATCCTGACTTCCTCCTAGGCAGTACTGAGTCCCTAACACTGAATCCCTAACAGATTCACACGTTGCAGCCATTCTTTTGGGTGCCTCATAGCCCTGTCCAGGGCAGACTTGGTAGTCTGCTAGGTGCCTTTTTTCTAGATCTTCAGCAGCTTCTGTTTACCCTTTTTTTCCCAGAGCTTTTAGTCCTCAAAAGTCTTTGGTTCATCTACTTGGCTTTGGAATAAAAAGACAAAGGAAGCAGTCTTGCTGGTCCGTAGAGAGCCAGCGTCCATTTGTACCTGCAGAGGGCTCAGATGGGGACTTCAGGGAAGGATAAAGTGCTCAGAGTGGATGGTGGCAGTCTACCATGTGCCATCTGTATGCCTTACAGACAGGGCGCTGGACAGGTCAAGAGGTGGGAGCTGTGTCACAGAAAGGGAGGAATGCACATGCTGAGGAGGGAGAAGGGTGGGCAGGGTACGTGGCAGATACCCAGAAACGAAGCCCTTCATGTATTGGATAATGAAGGCCCGTATGCCATGCGAAAGGGTTTGATAGGCGGTGTGTAGGTAAGAATGTATAAACTTCCACTGTTCCTGGTTTTGTCAGCATAAGGATTTAGAAGTTGATTCTGGGGATCCTAGTTAACTGTCTGCCTCCCTTTCATGAGGCATTCTTAATACCAAACCTAGGACAGAGGAAAATAAATCTTTTCATTTAAAAGAGCACAGTCATGGTTGACAGACCCCTAGATGTAATCTCCACCCCTAAAAATTAATCTTTAGTTCTAAATGTCACACTAATATCAATCTTGGAAACAGGCTGGTGGTAATGCTGTTAAAATTGCAGCTGTTTAGCTTGCTGGTCCAACATCAATAAAACCCAGGTCATAGGGTTAGGTGTAGATGTCCATGGTGCACCTCCCTTTCCTTCTTGTTGTCTCCCTGTGCTCATAAGTCTGGAAGGGACTGAAAGGGACACACTGCTCCTGGAGCATCTTAAAGGATTTCCATTTCTGAATGAGCCATCCTGGCTGCCAGGCTCCGAGCCCCACCTGGCACAGCTGCCAGCACTGCACCATCCTGCACAGAGGGACACATTGTGGAGTGACTGCATTCTCACTGTTGATTTATTTTAATCATAGGAACAATAAGTTGCCACATTTCATCATGGTTGGAATACTTTAGAAAAATATTAAAGTCTGCCATTTTTCCTCTCATCTCAGATATCTCATTCTTAAAAAATTGCTGCTTTATAGAAAGAACTAGGATTTCCACAGTGTCCTACTACATTCAAGGCAGCCTTGCTAACTCCATGCAAACAGATAGCAAAAATAGCAGTGTCCTCCACACTGCCCTCCACATAAGGTTGTTGTAGCTCCACGCTTCCCCGGGGTCCCTGATCTCGGCTTATCACAGGGCCAAAGTTGGGGCAGCAAAGGGATAAAATAAAACAAATACTGCCTTTTACGTTCTCAGGAGCTCATATCTTTTAAAAAACTAACTAGATACAATTGAAAGGGAAGTAAATTAGGTAGACTTATGAAATTATGCATTTTTTACCTCAAATGAATTGGTTTTTCTGTTTCCTTGAAGGTTTCTGCTTTTCTTTTTGCATGAAGAGAAAGGTTCAGGGCCCTTTTCTATTCTGTCTCTTCCTTATCTTTATTCACCAATTGCATTCCGCCCCCATCGCTGCCTTCTTCAACCTCTACAGGATGTTCAATCTTAGCAGCATCTCCAAATGAGTCATCTGTGCATTAATTCAACAGTTCAATTCCTAACTGCAAAGAGCGCAGTCAGCATAAACAATGACCAGGCACTCTTAAATCATCCTTCATAACGATCCTGCTTTGGTCAAGAATTTAATGCCTGAACTTGTCAATATTCATGGTGTAAGATGTCCATTGTGCGGGGGGGACAGCACAGTGTGCTGTCACTAGTCCTCATGTCCATCAGAGTTAGAAGGTCATTTTGTTTCTTTCGGTAGCATTGAAGCAGTTTATCCAGACGCCTGGCACCAGGTTTCAGGCTTAGGATCTGTACTTTCCGTGGGTTGGGGACAGGACCTGTCTCTCACACATGGCGGCATCTGATCGCTTGGTTCTGTGCACTAAGATAAAGCTGAGGACACTGTGTGTGGTGACACAGGTTTTACTTGCTTGTATTGGAAATATGCAGTTGTCACTTGGTTAGTGTAAACACAGTATACTTATTCTGTCTCTTTGTTAATGTAAATGTGGTTTGAGAGGTGAAAAACTATACGTTCCATTTTGTTTTTCTCTAGAGTTTTGCTCAAAGTCTCCTAAAAAAGATGTCTCCCAGAAGCTCTATTCCTGGCTGTGGAGTGACCTTTGAAATTGTCTCCAATATTCCAGAGGTGAAGGATTATATGTGATTTGAATGTACTAAAAATAAGCACTTAAAAAGAGCTAGCTCTCTGAAAAGTTACCTACTCTAGAAATATATTTTAAAGGAAAATGTATATTTAAGGAAATGGTATTGATTTTTTTCATGAATTTCCCAATCTTAACTCATAGTACAATATATTCATGGCCTTAATGTTTGGTTTTGCTATTTTGGTAAAGAACTTTCCTTTCTACTTACTGGGAGAAGTCCCAGGGACCTGCTCACACACCATCAGCCCTGCACGCACTCCTCAGTCCAGGCCTTTGGGTTTGTTGACTGTCCAGTGAGCACTAAGTGGACAGTTTTGTGTTTTAATACAGAGGCGAGGTTTTGAAAAGAAATTAGGTAAGTCACACAGCTTTAGTTTTAAATTTCTTATATTGTAAGATACTTCCTTCTTTCCAGTAGAATTAAGTAGTAACTAATTTTTCTCTGAATCTTCAGTTGACTTCTGTAATAAACGTTAACTATTTAAGCCAGGCGTGGTGGCGCACGCCTGTAATCCCAGCACTTGGAAGGCTGAGACTGGAGGTTCGGTGTGAGTTCAAGACCAGCCTGGGCTACAGAAGTGAGCTCAAGGCCAGCCTGAACTGCATAGGGAGAGCCTGTCTCAAAAAGACTAAAAATAAAAACATTAACTATTTAACTTTAATTTGGAGCTTCCTAAACATTTAATAATTGAGCTGTTTGTAGAGTTGACTGACGGAAAAGCTTAGGTCTGTAATAATCTGTGTGCTCCATTCATTGTGAGAATTAAAGTAAGTATGTGCATGTGGTTAGCTGGAGACTTACCACCTAGTCTTTTTTTTTTTTTTTTCCACCTAGTCTTCTGAGTTTAACTGTTTTCTGTTTTCCAGTTGTTTGTCATCTTAAATCTATAAAAGCCCTGACCTTCCTTGAGAATGACAGGCCGAGTGAACTCTTTTCCTCTTTTCTTTCTCTCTACGTCCTTCCTCTTTTTTCCCCCTCCTCTCTTTAGATTTTTAATCCTCTAGAGTGCTTTTGTTGTTGTTGTTGTTGTTGTTCAGGTGGTACAGTCTCAAAAGGGAAGAAATGTGGGGGAAATCAGCTGAAGGGTAAACATACCCTCATGTGCTTGGGCCAAGATAAAAACTGTCAAGCTTTGTTTTTACATTATCAAACCTGACGATAAAGAAAAAGTAAAAAGGGAACTGAAAGCTTGTTGTCTAAAGACTAGACTTTAGAACAAATGAAGAAAACCCTTAATAAGCAAGCCCCTGAACATTCCTTTTGTTCCATTTTCCTGAAACCAGGAAGTGGTCCCAGACCAGAGAGCAGCACAGTTTCTGCCTTTCTGCTCCCCAAAGCAGAATGGTGTCTATTGGCTGGGACGCGGAGGGGATGCCATGCTGGGAGCTGGTGGGGCACTGCTCCAGGATCTGGAGGCTGGACTCTCCTCTCCTCTGCTAGAAAATGGCTCTCTCCTGTCAACTTGGATTCCTTCTGGTCTTGGTTAATACAGTGCCCCAAAGGAGACAAACATTTTTGGGAATTTAAGCCATCTTCTAACTTTCCCCTCCCCATTTTATTTTTTCTGAGACTAATTTACATTTAAAAATATATATAAAGAATGTCTTATGGCATCTTAAAATTAATCGGTAGTCTTTTTTTGTTAGTCATATATAAAATGTTTTTCAGTTGGCATTTAAGATGCAGTGGCATACGGATGTACATTTTATACTTTTGACATTATCATGTGAAATTACAAGTAAATAAAGGATGTGTTTTTTTCCCAAGGAGTATTTTGTTATGAAGCCATTTTATCTGAAATAATTAAGTACATTAATAAAGTCCTCCCTGACTGGGGAGTTTTGCATTTATATTCATGCCCAGCTCCTGTTGGAGGAGCAGGGAGGGTGCTACCTGAGCGCATGTGAATGTGGATTTCCCTGAATTCTTCTTCCTTGGTTGGCTCCTTTGGCCACTGCTGCTCCTGGTTGAAGGTGGAGGCCCTGCATCCTGTTTTGGGGCATGAATGCTGATGGGCGCTATGCTGTTTCCCCTCCCACCTCTACTGTGTGTCTACTTCCCATAAGCATTGAGGGGGTCACTTTTGTCTAGCCCAGCGGCCCAGCTCTCCTTCCCTTGCTAGCTCTCAGGACTTTCAGGTGGCCCCATCCCGGTGTTAGTGGTTCTTTTCTGGTTCAACTACAGCATCTTTCCTGACCGGTAATTTTGCATATTGTTTTTTTGTTTTTTACCATGAAAGTTGAGTAAGGAACAATTTAGCTAAAAATGTGCTGTTTACCCTCAGTTTGAACAGCCTCAGTGCTAACTGTTTAATCATGGTTTCCTGATTTCTGTGAAAAATTAGCATTTGACTTCCAAAAGTTGATGTCACCATGGAATTTTGGGATCTAACCTCTTTGTCAATTCAGAACTGTGTATCAGGAAGCTTCTGTAGCATTTTCGTCTTCAAGGTACCTAATGTGAACACAGTATTTGTCCTTCAGGATGCCCAGGGAGTGGAGGAACGTGAAGCATTAGCGAGGATGGCAGCTAACGTGGACAACCCGGCTTCTGCTGACTCGGAGGCACACATTGAGAAGTACCTCAGGAGCGTGCTGGCCGTGGAGAACCTTCTGACCCTGGACCGCCTTCGCCAGGTCAGTGCAGTCTGTGGCACCACAGAACATAAATGGTGGCTCTGCCACATGGGGTTGCTGTGGCTGATGCCTGAAGAGTTTACTCTGATTGCCTTTGCGTGGCTTGGGGTAATTGAAATTGGATCATGCTGTCCTGTGAAGTACAGCTGCTGTCTTTGGCCAGTGCTGTCTGGGACACCTCTCATGTGTATCCTCCCTGATCACTAGGAAGTAGCAGTGAAGGAGCAGCTGACAGGCAAGGGGAAGCTAAATAGGAGGAGCATCAGCTCCCCCAACGTGAACAGAGTAAGTAGCGATGCGTCCAGGACCTGTTCTCTTCTCCACCCTGCATGTCAGTCACATGGCCAGAATCACTTCCTCCTGGCACCGACTCTGGAGCCCTGGCCGCACACTGTCACGTCCATACCTGCCTGCCACCATGCCTGTCCCTGCATTAGGGGATCTGTACACCTCTGTTTTCCTGTCCTGTGGCCTAGCACAAATGGTGGTGTCACCAGAGTTTGTGGAAATCACACCAGCCAGTTCGTTCTCTGGGCAGAGATCAATTGCATTTCAGCTGAGGATGGACAGGCTAGGGCATCAAAATGGGCTTGCTTGATTTTTAAAAAAACATGATGTATAATTTATGTGCATATTAAGCATGGAAACATTCTTCACAAAGTAGCTTTCTCCCCACTTTGGTAAAGATGTATATGAGAAAATGTAGTCTTGTCCTAGCTGCAGAGTAGGAAAAGGCACAGTACAAGTGTGTAGGAAAGAGTGGCTGTCCCGAGCCACAGTGGCGAGAGGGCCGCAGGGAGGGTTCTGTGCTAGAGAACCCAGGGGACAGCATTCATGACCTCATGCCAGAAAACTGGAGCCACTCTGAGATGTGTAGAAATGCTGCTTATACTCGCAGTCAGTATCTTCCCATCCCCTTAGGAAATGATGTATTAAAATACACTGGGATGTGCAGAGATTTGGTATTTGGGATCCTATCATTTAAAATAGTTTGTGGGTTTACATTTGCTCTCAGTACTTAGAGAAAGGTTCAGGCCATGGTCGGAACCCAGGGGCTAGTATCCTTTCAATAAAAGAGGTGCACAGAGTGTCAGCCACCTCCTCAAGGCTAGCTGTTTTGTCTCCCTGAAAGCTGATGCCAGATCTGTTATAGACCTCAGTGCACCTTGTGTCCTAGAGGCCACTGCTCTGCACGGTAGGCCTTCACAGCTCCTCGTGCTGCCCCTGGGTTCCTCGTGGTCCCCCTACCTCCACCCTGAGTCTGGTTGCTGCACCTGGGGACTGACACTCTCTTTCTCATCAGCTGTCCGGAAGCCGGCAAGATCTCATCCCTCCACACAATCTGGGCAGCAACAAGGTTGGTGCTGGTCACTGTTTCTTTCTCTCTGAGGCCTGTTTCCTTTTTATCTGTCACCTTCTCAAATGTCATATCACTTTCCGATGCTGGAGTTCTTCCTCCTCATCTGTATCAAGTGGAATCTGTTGGAAAGTGTTGAGAGTTCATTTGTTTTGATCTGCAGTTTAGTTTGCTTCTTGTCTATCCAAGAACGATGATCGGTTTGATTAGCTCACCTTAGCCCAGGTTGTGATTACCTAAAGAATGTAGTTTTTAAAAGCTTGATTATGTAGTGATTTTTAAATGTGAATAAAGAAAGTATCTTAAAGGAAATATATATATATATATATGCATACACACACACATATATACACACATACATACATACATACATACAAAAAAAATAACATTACTTTTTATGTTTTTTTGGAAAGTATATCTAACCCAGATATAAAATTATGAGTTTCTTGAAAGATATAGGCAATTTTTTTTTTGCTTTTCTGTTTTCCATTATTCTTGTCTTAAAAGGGAAATGGTAATGATCCATACTGCTTCAGAGAATGTGATTGTGCCCACGCCAAACGACAGAGCAAGGGACATAGATACTAGCCCCTGCTTTCTTACTGTTTTGTGGAGGATTGGGAGGGGCTTCAGAGAGGCCGTGACCCTCAGTGGAGCACTGAAGGGTGACACTGCAGTGCACATGGGCATGTGAGGACATCGAGCCCTCAGATTCCAGGGAGCATGTGGGGTAGAGCCCTGGAAGGGCCTTGTGCAGAAATCCCAGCCTGGTATGTCAAGCAGCCCTGGGCCCCGTGGCCACCAGCACTTGAAGCCGGGCTCTGGGCTGCTGATTCAGAGCGGGATGGCATCTTTTTATCTTCTTTTAACTTGAGAGGCTGTTCCTGTAGTCAGCCTCGGGTCCTGTGACTGCATCCAGGTCAGCAGATGACACGCATGTCCTGTTACGAAGATAAGGGAATCATTGCCCCTGCACTAGGGTCAGGTGAAAAAGGGTTTGATGGCAGCTGCTTAGGGCCAGGCCTGTTTAATGAAGGACATCAGGGAGAGGGAGAGAGGCAGAGAGGGTAGGAATTGAGGGTGAGGTAGGAGGAACTACGAAGGTGCCCTTTTCTCTTGATTGGATTATGGACTGTGTAACCAGTTCACCTATTTAAAAATTTAAAATGTTTCTCTCAAACCTTTGAAGTTCCTAGAAATTTACATGTAGTGACATTAAGTGGTCCTTGATTTGTGGTTATTGAAGGAGCAGTTGCTGGAGAAATTATTGTTTTAAAAATGTCAGAGACTCATGTTTGGTTTTCCCTTTCTTTTGGAGACTTCTTGGTTTCCTCAGTTCAAGGGTCAAAGGAGAGGTAACTAACCTGTTTCCACTGGCTTGAACCACTGGTGATAAATGCACAGCTGCCCCATTCCCATGCTTTCTCATTGGACATTCAGTCATACATGTCCCATGAGTGGTTCAGAGCCACGTGCAGTGCAATGAACAAAACACAGCCCTGTGTGAATGTTAATCCATTAGGTGGATGGATGGGATGCAAACACTGTCCTGCTGTGTAAACTGTATGTGCTCTTACCCTCACAGCACAAACGTATTTTTAAATGTAGGGGCCATAGGATGCCCAGATTGGACCCTGAACTAGCCCTGTCTCTTTGGAGCAGTAACTTTGGTGGTCAGTATCTGATTCTTACTAAGTATTGCTTGGTACCTGGGTCCAAGACTGTAGAAGTCTAGGAGGTTCTGGACCGTGAGGAATTAGAGTTAATTTATGGTCAGTGCGTAGTGCAGGTAAGTGTCGGGGACCTGTAGGCGTGGGAACAGAAAGCTGCAGCAGTGTTCTGAATATTCTTTGACCCCAGGATTGTGCAGAGAAGGGCCATCTTGTTTCTTTTTTTTTTTTTTGCATAAAGTGTTTAATGACCAGGAGAGTTAAGCCAAATATATATATTTAGGGAAGGGTCTACAGGGTGTTCAGGGTCCCACTGCTAGATCAGACTCATAGTGATCCATCTGTTTACACCCTCCCAGGAGCTGGGATTATAGGCATGCACCACCACACCCAGCCACAATTGCTGTCTCAGCTCTGCCTGGGGATAGAGCTGGCCTGGCAGGCCTGGGGAATGAACCCTTGGCCCCTGTACCAGCTTGCAGGTGCTTCAATATGCTGAGCTATTTGTCTGGCCCTCCAAGCCAAATATAATTTCAACCTGGGTCTGGCAGTGCTAAAAATGCTAGATAATACATTTTAAAATAATTAAAAATTGTACAAATAGAAATTGTGTGTACCTTGAAGACGTATGTGGCGCTGTCTCTGGGTTCTCTGTTTGTTTCTGTTACTGCGCAAATCTCTCCCTCTGATGTGGGTCACAGATCAGAAGTGCACGTTAGAACCTGGAGTGTGGTGTCTTTACACCACATGCCAGTGGGAGAGCATGCAGGCACCAAAGAGACCTTTAGAAGTGGAGAGAGAGTCCCTGACAGGCTCCAGTGCTCCTCACCTCTTGTGGTCAGTCACTGTCAGGGCAGAAGATCATCTTTGGGAGCAAGTCTTAGCATTAAAAGGATGGCAGGGAGGCAGAAAGAGGGGACTGGCAGGAATTGGGCTCTTGGGGTGGTGAGGTGAGATGGCCAGGGTCTAGAAGCAGCGTGGCTTAAGAACACCTTGAACTCAGGCCAGCCTGTAGCTTACCCTTCTTTATTGATTCTCCTCACATAGCAGGCTCAAATTGCTTTAGTGGGCTCCACCAAGATTGAACTGGTGAGCTAGTTAATCTTTAAAAAAAAGGACTTGAGTATTCCAAATTTTAAATTTACCTTGGAGCCTAAAAGAACTCACTCTTGGGATAAGACTTTCAATTAAAGGTATAAAATATGAACCCTAATTGAAAGGATGTTGCTATTTACTGTTAGATGTTTCATTATTGTTGTAGGGAGATTTTTAAAATAGTTATAATGAAAACTTAGGCCTTTTATAACCATCTACCAGCAGATCTGTAGGAAGGAGCAAAATTAATTTCAGCCTGTTTTTTGTCTTTCCATTTCAAAGTTGGCTGTGCATTGGGGTCTTTGGCATGCAAGGAAAGCTATGAACAAAAATGTTATTTCTAAAGCCATTTTATAGGAAATTATATTTTTAGTAAATAAGGCACATAATTCACTTGTAATCTGATAGGGGTTTTTGATGGAATTAAAATTAGTCTATAACTTGAGTGATCTTCCCTTAATGAAACCAAACTGTGTTTGGGTCATATCACCTTCCCGAAACTGTCATTACTCAGTGCGGCAGTGGTGCGGGCCGTGCCAAACATGAGTCACCTCTTCCTTAGCTGCATTTGGAGCTGCCTTTGGACCTGAAATGTCACTGGCACTTCTCTTTACTTACCTCTTTGTCGCCTTCCTGATGAAACAGGACCCTTTTACGGAAAAGCCAAGGAATGTGTGGCTGGCAGTGTGGGGACAGGAGGGCCAGGACCCAGCGGCTTCGTCAGCGAGGCCTCCTGGGCTCCGCCTGTCCTTGTCCTTTGAGCATGGTGTCCACTCCAAGTAATTGCTGTCTCCAAGAGGACTATGTTTCTTTGCGTTCTCTAAGCATTGCAGGGCTTGTCTGGGGCTCTAAACAAAGCCAGTATCTTTCTTTTCTCGTGTGGCCGAACCTGAAGATGTGCAGAACGTTAGAAGCAGACCAGAGATTGATATTTTGAGATTCTGGGTCATGTAAGGTGCATGTCGTTGTGGTGGAAATGAAAGAAACATTTCTTTTTGAGGCCTGAGCTATCTAGGAGACCCAGAAGTTCCAAAGTTGCTTGGAGTACTTATTCCTAGTCCCAAGTTCATCACCTTTTGAAGTATTTTACCTGCTGTTGCTTCATATTGTTTTATTCTCATAGCATCTCAATAAAGGGAGAAAAACCACAAAGTAGCCAAACATCTCAGATTTACTAGAAAAACAGTGCTCGCCTTGTCCCTGGGAGAAAGCATGTGCAGCTCACCCTGGGTGTAGAGTTTGTCTCTGGCCAGAGAATGGATGTGTAGTGCAGAACAAAGAATGGTGAGCAGTAAAGGCGTGCAAGGCACTGGCTGTGGGCTCTGGGCGTTTGCTCGAGGAGGGAGGGTGCCTGCTGCTTTTATCATTGCATTAGTTCTTCCCTTGGAAGCAGAGTGCATTCCTCCCCGGAGTCTTGAGACCCCTATCTGTGGGCAGTGGAACCAGGCACAGAAAGCCAGGGGATTCCTCTGGGCTGGTTGGCTGGAGGACAGATGGGTGGAAGTGCCAGGTGGTTTAGCTCTGCTGAGTTCCAATAACTTTGGAACTTCTGGGTCTCCTAGATAGCTCAGGCCTCAAAAAGAAATGTTTCTTTCATTTCCACCACAACGACATGCACCTTACATGACCCAGAATCTCAAGGGCCACAAGAAAACGTGGGAGTGAGGCAGGCAGCCTGACTGCTTGGTTCCGTGGGCACCCCAGCATGGCTTTGTCACTGGATCCGGGCGCTGACTTCAAGTCAGCTATTTAGTTTTCCTAAGGGACAGAGTATAATAATATTAGCTGGCAGACAAGGAAAAGTCTAAAATATGAAAACACACTCATTAAATAAGAAAGTTGTTTTTCACAACAACCTTGTATGAACTTGACACTAACCAGGGCACTTTAGAAGCCCCAGAGATTGGTGACCTTAGTATTCGGGTACCTGATTGCTACATCCCAGAGTTTGCAGAGCAGCAGCCTTCTAGACAGATAATTAAATTTAAATGCAAAACTTTAAGAAAACATTAAAGTATGTAAATCGACCGATGGCCCGTAATAGGGCAACTCCTCCTGCAGTGCAGCATTTTGGAGTTCCTGTTTCTCTGATCACGTGTTCCTATCTGCTTTGTCTCTGCTTTCTAACGAGTACTGAATATCACAGGAGTTTTAAAATGCTGTCAAGTGCTAAGCCTTGATAGTTCTTGGGTATAGTGGCCTTCTCTGAGGTAAACACAATCCAGATCACTTAGACCTTATTGATTTTATGATCAGTACTTAGGTTGCTGCTAAAAGAAGATAGCTTTCCAATACCCAGAAGAAGCCGTGTGGGCTCCCTCCTCTCGCACTCTGTTTCAGGGGGCAGCTGAAGCCTGCTGCTTCCACTCCACGTTCCAGTTGGCTCCTCAGTGGTAGGGGTGTGCATCTGCTGGACACCAGTGAAAACTAATCTCATTAAATGTCAGTGACAAAAAAGCCAGAGGATCAAGTCAGAGGGAACTTTAGGTTTATTTAAGACATGAGGCTGTGCTGCTTGAGAGTTTGCACTTGGCCATACCTGGGAGGGGCACAGGAGACTCTGCTGATAGCAGTGTGTCCTTGGTTCCTATGGAAGCAAAGTGTGAAGAAGGGTATCTCAAGGCAGAGGATGTTGAGGATGTAGTAGAAAGAGTATTAGGGCAGATTCACTGGAAGATTGTCATTTGCCTTTGTGCGTGCGTGCGTGCGTGCGTGCGTGTGTGTGGCTGGCTCAGCCTACCCTGGGGATAGTACTAGCACAGCATATGATACTGGGGATTGTACTGCAGTCCCTGCGCGCTTGCTTAAGCTTGCCTAAGCAGGCACTTTAGACCACTGAGCTATCTCTCCGGCCCCAGAAGATTGTCATTTGTGAGGTGGAGAGACACCCACATGTGAGGTGTATTATCACCGTGAGGAAGATTCATACCATGAGCACAACGTATAGGAAGGTGGACTTCCATAATCACACTTAGGATCTGGAAAGGAAGTAAAGCTTTGGTAGTATAGATTACTTTTTCAGCTGAATATGTTTAATTTTTTCTGTTGATTAATTTGAAACAAAATAACCAATTCTGTCCTATTATAGGGCCGATGGGAAAGTCAACAGGATGTATCCCAAATACCAGTTTCCGGAGGAGTAACTCCAGACCTCTCTGCTTGTCCCCCAAATAATCACTCTCCAGATCCAGGTAAGTTATCTTTTCATGTCAGTCACTGTGGTGGGCATCTTTCAGAAGAGTTTAAGTCAAGATTTCCTGCTAGGTAGCCACTGTTCTGCTAATGTTCCTCTCAGTTTTTCTCTTTCTTGACTTAACATGTTGAAACACTTTGGTTTTGAAATGTTGGATTTATGCTGGCTTTCTCAGATAATTACTATACTCATCATCCTGGTGTTTTATTCTTTGTATTGCTTGACTCTATTTGCTGATATTTTGTTAAGGATTTTAATGTGCATGTTTCATGATGAATATCTGCCTGTAATTTGATGTTTTTCTCATATTTGTTTTTTGGTGGGTGCCTTAGTTACTTTTAACTCATTGCTGGGACAAATACCTGACACCCAAAATTAAGGAAGGAAAGGTTTATTTAGCTTAGTTACTGGCAGTTTCAGTCCGTATTTGGCTGGCCCAAGGCTGAGTGGAACAGGGCAGAGAACATCCAGTTCATGGCAGCAGAATAGCAACAATCGCGGTAAAGGCAACTGACCAACCAGGGCAGCAGAGAGCTACAGCAAGAGTCTGTCTCTCTGTCTCTCTTTGTATTACATCCAGACTCTCTGCCTTAGGATATCCATCCTAGACCACACCCATAGTCCCAGCAGTACTCAAACCCGTAATCCCATCAGTACTAAAACACATAATCCCAGTGGATCATGACTCAAGTCTCAAACTCTAGAAGTCCCCACCCAATGATTGCTTGAGGATTTCGGGGGACAACTAGACATAAACCATAACAGTAGGTTTTGAGTATCATGATTGTGTTCACCTCATAAAATGACTAAGGAAATACTTCTCCATGGGTTTTTCTGAAAGGGTTTATGTATGTTTGGTGCTACACCTTCATCAAATGTTTGACAGAATTTCTCAGTGATACTGTTTGGGTCTGGAAGTTTCCTTGTGGGAAGATTTTATTTATTTGTATTTTAGGAAAGGATCTACAGGGTGTTCAAGGTCTCACTGCTAGATCAGACTTGAACTCGTAGTGATCCACTGTTTACGACTTCTCAAGAGCTGTGATTACAGGCCCATGCCACCATGCCCAGTCTCTATTGCCATCTCAGGCCCAGGGATCGAACCCCTGGCCTCTGCTCCTGCTTGCAGGTGCTTTAATCCACTGAGCTATTTGGCCAGCTCTGTGGGAAGATTTTAAATTACAACTTACTTTTCTTTAATATAGGGTTAAGTTGTGTATTCCTTAAGAGTCAGACTTTCTAAGTTATGGTTTCCTATTAATTTTCTGCTTCATGTAGATTAATAAATTGCTCTTTATCCAGGACTGATGGTACACACTTGTACCAGCAATCTCGAGATCTGAGGCACGACAATCACAAGTTTAAACCCAACTTTAGCAATTTAGCAATTTTAGGAAACCCTATTTCAAAGTAAAGGATTTGAAAGGGCTGGGATATAGCTGAGACTGTATTCAGTCTCTAGTACCACAAAAAATTTTTCATTAATGTTATAGTTACCTTATTATTCTTTTAGAATATATGTTTGAGTGTATATATGTTTTAAATGTATTTACTACAGGGTCTTACTACCCAGGTTGAGCTGCTAGTGATTCTCATGTTTTCAGCCTCCCAAGCGGTGGGATTATAGGTGCAGGTGCCACCACGCCCAGGCCCAGCCTCCCTCTCAGTGTGCCCTGGGGGCGGGGCCAGGATAGCATGCCAAGGGTCAAATCTACTTCTTTATATTTGATAGTGATAATTATTGGGGGCTTTCAATTTTTCTTCAATAAAAGATTTATTGTATATATTAATCTCACAGAACCAATTTTTGACATTAATTTTCTATTTCATTAATTTTTGATAATTTCTGCTTATGTATTTTGCCATGTTTTCTTTTTTTATCTTTCAATTTAGAATATGTTTACATTTCTGTATAATTTCTTTGGCCTTTGTGTTATGCAGTAGTGTGCTAATTCAGTTTTTGTATTTGGGGGTATTTTTTCATTTTTATTTAATTTTATTATGGGAATGGAACAGTTTCTTCCATATTTCAATTTCTGGGTGCTATAAAATATGTTTCACAGAGTCGTTCTTTTTGCTCTAAAACAGCTATTTGTCTTTTAAGAAAATCAAGAGAATTAAGACAGGTGCTTGTCTTTTAAGGAAACTAAGTGGACCACCTTTTACAGTCTGCTTCCTATTTATTATTCCAGGCACTGTCCAGTCCTTCCTAAAGATCTTGTTTTCGTCTGATGTCACTCTTTGTAGCCTGAAGAATTTCTTACTGTGCAGTTCTCCGGCAGAGGAGTGCGCTCTCCTCTTGGGAATGTCTTTATGTTGCTGGTTTTGTTCATGTGTTTTTCTTTTTTAAAAGGCTCTTTGGGGTACTAGAGGATGCTGGGTAGCTGACTCTTTGTTCCAGCTCTTTAGAGCAACTTCATCACCCGTCCTTGTCGTCCTCCACCTCTCCCTGTACTGTGCCACCTCTTCATGTATTATGTCTTGGGTTGCTTTCTAAATTTTTCTTCATCTTTGTTTTTATCAATTGACTGTTCATAATTTTCTTACTATTCATCTTGCTTGGATTTCATTGATGGTCTTGGATCTGGAAGTTGTTTTAAACAAATTTGAGAAATTTAGCTAGTTTTTATTAAAATGTTTCCTCTGTCTTTATCTCTTCCCTTTCCTTCTGTAACTAATAACTTGTGCGTCAGATTGCCTAGTGTTGCCACACGGGTCATAGAGGCTCTGTTCTGACTTTGTATTTTTAACCTTTTTATCTCATTCCCTTTGGATCATTTCTTCTGCCATTTCCAGTGTTCTGTTGAATGCATCCAGAGAATTTTAAAATTTTCAGTTGTTATTCTTTTCAGTTCTATCATTTTTATTTGTTGCTTTTTTATATATAGTTTTAGTTTCTCTGCTGGTATTCCTTATCTGGGCTTTTGTTAAGGACACATTGCTTTCCTCCTTGGACTAATTTTAAAAAGCTACCTTAAAGTATTTGCTGAATCACACAAAGATCTATTCTTACTGACTCTCTTTTTATGATCATGGGTCATATTTAATAAGCTTTGACCAGTGTATTTATTGATATACATTGGTATATGTGGGTAGGTACACACACACACACACACACACACGCATACACACACACACACGCATGCACACACACAAGACCTGTCCTACTTAAGGAGCAGAGCGTTCTCATGACCCCAGTTGTCCCCACCTTCAGCCAGTGCTGCTCTCAGTTGCTTTAAGCTCTGCCTGTGGCTGCACACAGATGCCACCACAGAGCCTGTGCTCTTTGTGAGCTGGGCTCTCACTCCGCACAGATGTTTCATCTCACATATTGCTGATGCCATCGGTAATTCATTCTTTTTTATTGCTGAGAAATATTTCACTGTCACAGTTGTATTTGTCGTAATTTTTAATTGGTTCTACTGCCTATGGATGTTTCGATTTTTCCAGCCTGCAGTTACTATGAATGTTACTATTTTTTATTATGAATATTATTTTATTTTTATAATTATATTATTGTAAAATAATATACTTTATATTTGGATAAATCTGTTTGTGGAGTAATCATTAGAAGTGGAATTCCTGAGTGACAGCATTCTACCTGGTTTTAAATTCCCTAAATGTGGTGGTGATGTTATTGTTAGACTCCATCAGCGCTGGCTTGATGCACATATTTGTCATTCTGTCTTGGTCATCACTGTTGTTGCATTCCACTCTGTTCTTCAAGGTTAGTTTCTTTTGTAGTGATTCGTAGCCATCATCTGTTGTTTTTAGCAATTGTCTGTTAGTGGCAAACCCTTGATTTCTTTTAGCTGTTAAAAGTTTCAATTTTGGAGCTGGGGAAATAGCTCAGTAAAATAAGCACTTGCCAGGCAAGCACAGGGACCTGAGTTCAATCCCCAGTACCACAAAACAGAACAAAAGTTTCAATTTTGTTCTCTCACTTTCAAAACCCTTATTATTATGGAAATTATCAAACATACAATGATTAAAAAAATATATCATGGTACCTCTCCAAGTACCCTCTGGGTTTCAAAGTGAACCCCTCCTGGGCTGGCCAGATAGCTCAGCAGATTAAAGCACTTGCTTAGGCAGACACAGGTACCAAGTTTGATCCCTGGCATGCAGTGCCAGCCCCGCCCCTGGGTGTGCTGACGCAGCAATTAAGACTGGGTATGGTGGCATGCGCCTGTAATCCCTTCACTTGGGAGGCTGAAAACAGGAGGATCACTATGAGTCCAATTTGTGTAGTAAGACCGTATAGACCCTGTACTAAATATATAACAAAACAAAACAAAGTGAGCCCTTCCTGGCCAGCCTCATTGACCTGTACACCCAGCTCCTTTCCCATCTGCCTGTCTTGTGTTACGATCCATGCAGCCTTTGATTGGACAGCGGTTAGGTTAATGCTTGTGAACTGTTTAGGGTTTCAGTGATAACACACAGCCCACTGCGCAACATGGAACATAGGTTCACCACAACTGGGCTAGATTCTTGTTCACATACGGGTCATCTTCACCCTAGAGTGTTGATAACTTGAGACAGCACTCTGGATTATGTTTTTCTCAGCATTGATGTGACGACATCTCTGACTCTTCATCTTCAAATTTATTTTCTGTTCATGTCTCTTTTTTGTGTCTCTTCTCTGCCTTTGCCTTCTTGTAAAACAGTTTACTTTTCTGAGCTCAGTCGTAATATCTTCTCTTGGCAGTGGAGACATCTCACTTCACCTCGTGGCGGTCGCCCTCATGCCGACAGTGCATGTCCTGAAGTTTTCACAGTCAGGTCACGCTGCCCTGTGTGTAGTACAGAAACCTTACAATGTACCGATCTCTCCCAAGTGCTACCTATGAGTCTGGAATCTGTACAGTAAAGGGCTGGTAGTGTTTGTGCTCTCGTGTAGGGGGACCTGCGTGGTCTTCAAGGTGACTTCAGTGGTCTTTCAAAGTGTTCCATGGATATGGTGTGTTATCAGTTATGATTTGGGTTAGACTTTCCTATGATGTGGTAAGAGGAAAGAAATCTTACTGTGCCACAGCATAGTGGCATCATCAGCACTTCTGGTCCCAGTCTTTGGTGAATGACAGAAGGGAAGGACACAGTTACTATACTCTTTCTAGAAAACAGCTAAACACAGCAGGCATGGTGGCACATGCCTGTAGGCCCAGCATTCAGGAGGCTGAGGCAGGAGGATCACATGAGTTCAAGGGCAGCCTGGGCCTCAATGAGAGTTCAAGACTTGACTGCACTATACAACAAGACCTTACATGAAAAAAAAAAAAATTATCTGAAGTCTTCCATTCTCCAAAAGATCGTGTTTATTGTTTCTGTTAGGAATAATTATGAAAAGCTATAGTTGAGGAAGATCATGACTGCAAGAGTTTGACATCTACAGTTGTATCTACTAAATGTTGTTGATTATATGATTTAAAAATCCAATCCTTTTGGGGCTGGGGGAATAGCCCTGTGGCACAAGTGCCTGCCTGGCAAGTGCAAGATCATGAGTTTGAACCCTGGTCCCACCAAAAAAAAATCCAATCCTTTTTCATTCTAGGGAGTGGGAGTTAGTCCTTATACCAGTTGTTGGCAAGAACCAGGGTGAAGTACCCTTCTAACACTAACGGATACAATGATATTACCACCTTGTAAAACGGTTGTTTAAATTGTTGAAGAAATACCATTGCATTGGAAGATACAATGACAGTAAATTTTTCCATGTTAATTTTTTAAGGGTAACTTTTAAAAATTTATAGTGTTAGCTTTGCTTTCAGATAATAAATGGCAAATTTATAGGAAAGAAGATGTGCCTGAAATTGGTTTTATCTTTCTTTTTTCCCCTCTTTCAATTTCCACATAGGACTCAGTGGCCTCGCGGCCTCCTACTTGAGTCCAGTAAAGTCCCTGGTGCCGCAGATGCCGAAGCTGCTGAAGTCTCTCTTTCCTGTCCGTGATGACAGACGAGGCAAACAGCCACTGCCCCTTGCACATCAGGTAAAAGGCATCGAGAAGGCAGCAGCAAATGTTTGCTAATAGATTGCTGGCAGAATGCCCCCGCCCCCGTGTTGTCCCGAGTCTGGGGGTGGAGGGGGAGCAACAAGGAGGACATTAGACCTGGGCTTTTAAACCTGGCGAGAGCTTGTGATAATTTCTTTTCCACTCTTCAGAGATAACAGAGCTGTTTAAACTTATTGACACGCTCCATCCTTTCTGCTTTTAAAAAATACCAAGTACGCTACTGATGTGATTTATGGTAATACCACTTAGAGCAACAATAGTAAAATTTATGAAGTGCACTTAGTGTTGTTTGTGTATTGCCAAGTAGAAAATGTAATTCTATTTTTAATTCTTGATTTCATTTCTCATTTCAAACAATTCTGTATCGTGCCTGTCCTTCCCTCTCAACCTCTGTTTCCTCTGCTGTGGATGATCTTTTCTTTCATTGGAAAGTGATCACTTGTCTTATTTCCTTTTTTCTTCAAACTCTTTCCCTAGCCCTGGAATAAGTGTTAGAGAAAATGTTAAAGCATTTTCTAAACAGGAAGCTGCTCTTATGCAGTGGTGAACGGAAACCCTGTTGGAAATGCAATTTCCAGCTGTATATAGGTGTTAACTCAGCAGAAAATGATAAATGAGGATTTATTTATATTCATTCAAAAACACATGCATTGCAAGTGCAGTGGGTGAAATAAGTCTTTTGACATTGGCTTCTCCATATTCGTTTTTTTCCATATTCTTTTAAATGAGTTGCAGAGATGCCGGTCAGTAGTTGTGTGAGACTGAACTGTTTTACAGGAACTTTCCAAATTTATGAATGTGTATTTAAGGGAGATAGAACTGGTTCTGCAAGGCAGCTGTGAAGATATTGAATTTTTTAGTCTGCCTTATATAAGCATAGACCTTGTTATATAAGTACATGCATACAACCATACATATACACTAGGTGAACTAAACTGAGATTTTGGATATGTTCAGGTTGTAGGCACATAAGGGGTACTGGACAGTTAATAAAACACCCTGGGACTATGGGAAGGCCAGGATAGGGAAAACTTTTTCCAGTGGTTTGTCACTGTACACACCATTCTTACTTTTTTTTTTTAATTTTGATGCATTTAGGACAGCAGATAGAAGGTCTACAGAGTCTCACTACATAGATCAGACTCATAGTGATTTTCCTGTTTCCAGTTCCCAAAGTGCCGAGATTACAGGTGCAGACCACCATGCCCAGTCTCAATCACTGTTTCAGTGCGCCCCAGGGACAGGGCCGGCACAGCACGCTGGGGATCAAACCCTGCTGCTGCACTCTGCCAAAATAGGCGCTTTAGTCCGCTGAGCTATCAGGCCAGCCTGCACACACGATTCTGTTGTTCATGTCTGTGTCATTGTTTCACAAAGTACAGTTTACAAGTGAGTTACCAAAGTAGCTTTCAAAAAAAAAGTAGTTTCTCAGCCTATCCTAGGGCCCTGTGGCCCACCTGGGGACTCCTAGGCTGCACTTATGTTTAATAACAATTCTTTTTCAATTGCTGTTCAGTGAAGACAGTTATCTAAGTCAAAGGAAATTGGAATCACATTAAATTCATTGACTCAGCCCACCATAGTTACAATTCCTTTAAAAGCTATTTTCAGTTTTTATGTAGCAAGTCAAAGCACCTGCCACACCGGAGGACTTATTTGCACTCCCATTGTTCCGGCAATAAGTGGTGGACTCTCTGGGCGTGATAGGAATACAGTGTGTTCAAAGCGATCCTGTGATGGAAGAGACCTGTGACTGTTCACATCCCGGGTCACCAGAGTTACTTGAAGTATTTAGGAGTCCTCTGGCACTTTTTGCTCATTTACTCCAGTGTAGTTTTTGAGCATTGTGAGCAAAGGTTTTGGGGAAACTAGCTTTACAGAATATTGCATATTTCATAATGTATACAAATGTAAGCCTAACACTGCCTTCGTGAAAGTGCGTGCTAGTCCAGTGTGCCTGTGAAGACGCCTGCTTCCCCTTTCTCAAGCTCGTGGGCCCTGTCCTTACCGCCTTGCCTGTGTCAGCACAACTTCCCCGGGCCTCTCCTGGGACCACTGCACCCATCAAGTAGCCAGGTGCCTGTGCTGCCTCCTAGGCAGTCTGTGTTTCCCCTGCTCTCTTTGCATGGGCGACCCTTAGCTCTGTGGATGGAGAGATCTGAAGCCTCCCATGACCTTAGGGCTCAGCACCTTCCCTAATGGAATCAAAGCCAAATCTTTTATCAGGCCTTCAACGTCTGCTGGAATCTGGTGCCCTGGCCTTTCACCTTCATGCCATTTCTTTCTCTGTTTACTGTGTTCTGTCTTTAACACTTTTTATGTCACAGACACACAAAGCATACTTAAGTCTTCAAGGTTGTGGCCTTTGTCTTTCCTTCTACTGAGCATGATCACTTTGAAGTCCTCACATGCCCTCTTGGTCTCTTGTAGGGTGTCTACTTCTAGAGGGGTCATAAAAGGCCAATCTTAGGAAGAGCAGTTGAATTATAGTGGCCTGTCTTCTTCAGCCACACTAAAACAGCCTCCACTACACACACATGTGCATGTAGACTCAACATTTCCATTATTAATCTGGGTGTTTTGGAGGGGGCCAGGTACTGGGTATTGAACCCAGTCTTCCCACTGAGCTGCATCCTGAGCCCTTTTTTATTTTCAGATAGGGTCTCCCTAAGTTGCCTAGTCTGGGCTTACTTGGAATCTGTAACTAATCTTACTGGACATTATTACTGGATTTATGGATTGGCTGACTATCTTTCCTCCAGACCATAACCCCTGGGGATCAAACTCCCCATGCCTGAACCCTGTCTGCTGTGTGGGAGTGCCAGCACGGCATCAGCTGGCTCGCCATCCATGTACACGGATTACGCAGTTAGACCATGTGTCAGTGTCAGGCAGCAGTGGAAAGCATGATATTTAGGGTAGAGGCAAGACAATCACGGTGGAGTGGGACCTGCAGGATCTGGGCCTGCGCATGAACTCGCTTCCCTGAGCTGTTGGAAGTTCCACTAAAGAGCATGCCCAGCTGTGATAAGACCTTCAGCTTTTCATTTGGGAGTTGTCTGATCAGAAGTGTCTGTGCCTATCTCATTGTTTCTCTGCCAAAGTTTTGTGAGAGGTAAATTATAATTTGAAAGGGCAGCGTCAACAGACGTGTTTCTTCAGTTTGGGTCCCATAATACGCTTTAAGTTTTTATACTCTGAATGGTATTTTGTCCTTGGGAACAGAGCCCTTCAGTACTGTTGGGATGGGAAATAGCAGCAAGAAGAAAAAAGGCTGTACTGTGGCCAGGTGTGGTGCGCACCTGTAATCCAGCACCCCGGGAGGTTGAGGCAGGGGGCTCACAAGCTCAAGCCCATCCTGTGACTTAATGAGATGCTTTCTCAGGAGAGTAATGCGTAGCTCAGTGGGAAGGGCCTGCTTCAGGCTTCAGCACTGGGAAGCGCAGCTGGGGTGGCGTCCCTCCTTGCAGTGTAGTGATCTTTTTTCTTTCTTTCTTTCTTTCTTTTTTTTGATAGAACTGGGTATCAAACTCAGGACCTCGCACTTGCCAGTCAGATTTAAGAGCTACAGTTTGAATTTCTGACTTAAAAACAGAAGTCTTCTCCCATTTCCTCCAAGGAAGAGGTCTTGCTCTAGCCATGGCCTCCAAGTCCTTTGGGATCAGGGTATGGGAGGCTGGCCCTTGGCTCCAAGCGCTTCTTGTTCCCGCTGCCCTGCGCCGTGCTGCCTGGTGGTCTCGGCTCGTAGTGCTGCCTCACTTTCCCCTTGGCTCTTGTGCTTCTGCCTAGCACTGCTGATCTTGGGTCCATTTCAAATTTATTATTATTATTATTATTATTATTATTATTATTATTATTATTATTTGTATTTTAGGGAAGGGTCTACAGGGTGTTCAGGTTCTCACTACTAGATCAGACTCATAGTGATCCACCTGTTTATAGCCTCCCAAGGGCTGGGATTTCAGATGTGTGCCACCACACCCAGTCTCGATTGCCATCTCAGCACACCCCGGGGGATGTGTCCAGCACTGCAGGCCCAAGAATCGCCCAGGAATTGCCCAGGAATCAAACCTCTGGCCCCTGCAGCTGCTTGTAGGCACTTTAATCCCCTGAGCTATTTGGCCGGCCCTTTAAAGTTGATAAAGTGTTTTGCTTTGTTTTTGGCTGGCTCAGGCTGCCTTAAGGGTGGGTGTGAGGATTGAACTGCTGTCCCCTATGCCTGACTGGGATTGCCCACACGGGTGCTTAAACCACTGAGCTAACCTGAAAGGCCCTGTGGGTTCATTTTTACTCTCATCAATGTTCTTTTATTATTGTTTTCTAATTCACATAACAATAGAAGGGGTGATCAAGTTATATGGTGAATGCTTAAATTTAAAAACTATTACAGTAAGAACTATTGCCATTAATCCCTCCTAGAATACTCCCCCTTGCCCTAAACACCCCTATCCTGTCATTCTTGCCACTTTTGGAAGCAGTTTTGAAGGTTTTCTTTTATGAGTATCTCTATGACGTGATTAAAAATATGATGAATGTTGTTGGCACTAGAAAAGCAGAAATGTAAAACCATGGTGTGACCAGGCATGGTGGCACATGCCTACAGTCTCCACACTTGGGGGGAGGCTGACGCAAGACAATTGTCACACATTGAAGCCAGCCTGGACTACGTAGAGAGCTAAAGGCCAGGCGGAACTATATAGCAAGACCCAGTTTTAAACAAAACAACAAGAAAAATTTCCAAATAAAAACACAATATATCCTCACTTCCTTATCCAAGGGATCTGGCACCCAAGTGAATTGTGGCTCTTCCCCCAAACCAAAATGACCCTGGAAAGTAAAGGTTTTGAAGCAAGGATGTGGACACAGCTGTAATAGTGCAGTTAAGGATTCGAAAGAGACTTCCAGAATGGCTTCAGAGAGTGGCCAGAACAGGGGGAGGGGTGTATTGGAAATGAGGGGGAGGACTCTGAGGAGGACCAAACACAATGTCTTTTACTGAAGTGCATTTTTTAAAAAAAATTTAGGCATTCACCAAACATTTTGATAGCACCTCATAATTGAAGTGAGAACTTCAGATTTACTTCTAAAAGTTCTTATTTTTATTTTGTTTAGCGTCCCTGAGCTGTCAGGATCTTTTTGAGTAGGTTTTTATTTTTTATTTTTAAAAAATTTTTAGTAGGTTTTTAAAAGAAACACATGTATTTTAGCCATTGAGTGCATGTTTAAAAATAATTACATTTTAAAGAATAAAAACAAGGGGCCAGCGAGATGGCTCAGTGGTCTAAAGTACCTGCTTAGGCAAGCTTAGGCAACCGCAGGGACCGCAGTTCGATCCCTGGCACCACATGCTGCGCCAGCCCCACCCCGAGGGCAAGCTGAGCTGGCCATAATAAATAAGTAAATAAATAATAAAAACAAGAGCAAGAAAAACAAAAGCAAAGACAGAAACAGGGTAACATATAACAATACATATGTTACAGATTTTCAAAACAAGAATAGCTGATTAACAGTGATTGATATATTATCAGTTTTTATCAAATCTGTTGCTCAGATTAACAGATATAGTTATGCAAGATGGGAGATATGATTGAATATTACCACATGCTTTCAAGAAATCTTAAATTTTTTTAGGCCAGCTTAGGCAACTGCAGGGACTGTAGTTCGATCCCCGGCACCACATGCTGTGCCAGCCCCACCCTCACGGTGGGCTGAGCTGGCCATTACATTAAATAAATAAATAAATAACTTAAATTTTTGTTCTCACCTCATTTTATTACCTTAAAAAAAATTGTTTTAAAGAGAGTGTAGTACTGGGCGTGGTGGCGCACACCTGTAATTCCAGCACCTGGGGAGCTGAGGCAGACGGATCAGTGCAAGTTCA